>JAOUQW010000023.1:3603676-3614741 GCA_028565825.1 Olivaichthys viedmensis
TTGCTCAAGGGCCCAACAGTGGCAGCTTGGTGGAGCTGAGGTTTGAACCCACGACCTTCTGGTCAGTAGCCCAGTGCCCTAACCACTGAGCCACCACTGCCCTGTCCTAACCGCTGAGCCACCATTCTGTTCCTATGCCTGATCCTCTGGATTTACACATGCATGTTTATGTGTGCTTAGTTTAGGTTTGAAACAACGGCTAGCTTGTTTTTTTTTTCAATTTACACGCATGGATGTGTTATGAGAACACCAAATCTAGTACAAGTATATGCAGTCAGTGTTTTTGTGCATTACTGGAGTCTTTTTAGTTTTTACTTGAATTTAATTTCATTACTTTTTGGCATCTTTGTGCTGATTCAGATGAAAGCATTAAATGTGTAGGTGTATGTACTCACTATAGGCTGGCAGCTGTATAATCAGCTGATCATAGCGGTTCTGGGCTCCAGTATATTGGCTCTCGATGGCTCTCTTGTCTTCCTCTCCAAAAATTTCAGAGTCCAAGCTGTTCCTCTGATACTCCTGATAGTGAGTCTCCAAATTCTTTGTGATGCTGCGGTACTCCTCTGGACGCATTTGAGCCAGCTAGACACACACACACATAAGTAGGACTTCACTGGTGAGATATCATACATAAATACAAAGAAATGTTGTTTAGGGCAGAGGCTCCCAGCCACTGGGCCATGGACCGGTATCAGGCAGTGGTCCACTTGGTTCCGGGTCGCAACGATGAAGCAGTGATCGGGGAAATTGGTAGTCTTTCTGAACAACCAACACACACGACAACGCATCTCGATATCTCCAAATATGCAATCGCTCACTCTTTCTGCCTCACTCACGCATTGTCTGTATACTAGCAAAAGAGCAGCATGAAATCATAAGGGTGGGTCCTTACCATCTCTTTTAAGATCAACAGATAATAAACACCTGCACTATAAGGATAACTTTCATTTCATTAAAAAAAAAAACCTTTCCCTTACAGGTTGGGAGCCCATTATTTAGGGCATATGTTACCTCGCAAAAACAATATTTGAAAGAGTATGCAAGTATTGAAGGTTATTTCCACAAACAAAATCATCAGCTGAATCTGAAACAGTCACATGTTTGACACATGTTGCAATAAACATCCCATGTATAATGTTCTATTATTATTGATATTACAAGGTCCACATACAGTGAAAATACTTAGTTGTCATGAAGTTTAATATAAGAGCGTGTATGTATTGAGTTACCATGGAGATGGTGAGGGAGTTGATGAGACTGATGTCGTGCAGGCAGTACTGCCAGGAGATGAGGCTCTTTATGTTGATGAAGAGCTGGTTCCTCACTGACTGTATAGCCTCGTAATACTGCTCATTCCTGCAATGCAACATAATGATGTACATACATTATTTAATCCACATCACATGCGATATGGCTATGGTATGGTGTTGTGGTATGCATGATACACATGAAATGGCATTGTAAAATGTAAACGTCATACGCGTATTTACGGCAGTTTCGTACTTGTTGGCGAGGCTAATGGATAGCGGGTTAGGTGGCGGCACCATCAGGCAGATGGAAGGCACCTGCATATCCAGGCCTCCAGGTCCGGTTACAAGCCACTTACTGCGCTCCGAGTTATCCTTTAGAATGCCCTCATCACCCTTACAGATTACTTTCTGCTCAAATATACCACAGAGAGAGAGAATGTGTAATTTGAAATGTGTGTATGGCCTACAAGTGTGACTCGACCAAACGAGAGATTATGTAGGACTGAGTAACTGTACATACGCATGTGCATGAGTGTGTGTTTGTGTGCGTTACCTGGTCTTGTCTGAAGTCACACAATGCCTGTACTGTAACACTTTTGGGGCCCTTATCCTCTGGGTTTCTTGGCTTCAATCTCACAATGCTCTTGCATTTATTCATCAGGTGTTGCACCTGCTGCTTCTGCTCCATCAGATGCTCCTGCTCTTTCTGACACACACATGAACATAACAAATAACCTATATTAAAACGCTTCAGGTTTCAAACATCCAAGTAGGAGCTACAGCTGTACAGTTGTCTCGGGTAAAAATCATAGGTGTGGTGTTTGTCTGTCTGTATATTACCTCTAGGCCTTTAAGCAGTTCTTGTAAATTCTGCAGGGGCGTTGTTTTGTCACAGGAATATTTCTTGCGGATGGTTTCATGCTGTTGCTGTAGTTTCATATAGGTCTCGTTTGCTTCTGTGAAAAACTGAATATATACGTAGAATTAGGGTTACTGTACACAAGTCACAAAATTCTAATATTTAAAAAAAAGAGGTGGGCAAATAGCGGCCAACCGTCCAATTTAGCCCCCCAATGAAACAGGACAGTTGCTATTCTACCGGTCTCACCTATTTCACAAAAACACGCACAAAAAATTCCAGGTGACTTGTGTGCCTAGAAATGATCTCCGTTAAGCCTGTCCGAACACAAACTTTTGAGAGTTGAGGAGCCACTCTAGAGAAGTCACGGTCATCAAAAGGTATGGAGTTTAAAATGGAGGAATAATGAGCAAACCAGTCATGAAACGATGACGATGTGGGTGGCCTGGTAGGAAAGAATGTCTAATAAAATAAACATTGAGAGGCCTATAGTCAGCCAAATTAAGCAAATCTTTCACCAGAGCAGTCTCTGGGTTATGTAATGGCAGAAACCATACTGGTAAGGCTCATATAGGTTATAGACTTGAAGATAAAAGATGAGTTGAGTGGCAATGACACATTCCACATTTTTTTAGAAAAAAGGAGGATTAGAGATAGGATGGTAGTTGTTCATACCTGAAGGATATAGACCAGAGTATGTTTTATAACAGGAAGAACTACAGCCATAAAGTGAAAGAGACTGGTTAAACAGGACAATAAGAAAAGACCAGATAGCAAGAAGACGGGTCTTAGATAAGTGGGTGGGGGGGGTCAAGCGAACAGGTGGTACTTTTAGTAATAACATCAGAAATGTAATCAGGCTCAGTGGTTAACTGGCTACCTTCTGTATTACTACTCTAGTGCATTTACTAGTGTGCCAAAAAAATTAATTTCTTGCAACGGATTAATAAATAAAATTATTTAAAAAAAAAATGCTTATTAGTTACACCCCTGATGAAAATGGTGCATTTGTGTGCGTTTTACTTGGCTGTAAGCTGCATTCTCTTTCAGATGTACATGGATACATTTGGTGATTTGGAGGAGCCAGCTCCACTGGGTCTGAAGAGTCTCCATGTAAGCCTGGGAGAGCACAAGGGCTGAATGGTTAGAGATAATGGTAAGGAATAAATACATACATACATACATATACAGTGCCCTCCACAATTATTGGCACCCTTTATAAAAATGAGCAAAAATGACTGTATTAAATAAAAATCACACACAATAATTCAAAATTTACACTTAAACAAAAATCATTCTGATAGGAATTTCTTCTTTTTCATAATAGTATTTTCTCTTAAAAACATGTGGCACAATTATTGACACCTCTAAGGAATATTTAAAATAAATGCAAATAAATCGGCATCCCGAAAATATTATATTACTTGTAAATTGCTCTCAGTCACCAATAACTCTTTGCTGTCTCTGACCATTTCCTGAAGTGCAAATATGAGGTTGCACATATCTGTAAAACCCCTTTGTTATGCTTCATCACAAAAGAGACAGATGGCTGTTGACTTGCACAAGTCAGGTAACAAGTATAAAAAATTTACATAAGCAGTTAAAAATACAATTAAAACACAACCATGGCCATGTTAAAAAGAAAAATAAATTTTTTGAATAAATTTGAAAATTTGCCAAGAAATGTACCCCCATACACACTGTAAAATATGGTCGTGGATCATTGATGCTTTGGATCTGCTTTGCAGCTGGTGGTCCAAGGGCTTTTGTAAAGATTGATGACATGAATTTCACCAAGTACCAGGATATTGTACCCCAAAACCATGTTACCTCTGCCAGGAGGTTAAGACTTGCCAAGATGGATCTTTCAACAAAACAAAGACCCCAAATAAACAGCCAAATCAACACAGAAATGGCTGAAGGAACCTAAAATCAGTGTTTTTGGACAGCCATCTCAGTCTCTGGATTTGAACCTGTGGTCTAAATTAAAGAGTGCAGTCCACATGAACAAGACCAAGAATATATAAAGGAGCTTAAAATGTTCTGCATGAAGGAGTGGTCCAAGGTCTTCTACAAGTGCCTCCAGCCTTTTTAGACATTACATGAAGAGACTCTGTGCTGTTATTCTCTCCAGGGAAGGCTTTTCCATATATCAATAGTTGAAAATAGTGTTTTGCAAAACAATTTGCACTACTTAAGAAAACCTTTTGTGTTTGATGAAATATTGTGTTTAAATAAAACTATACAACATCCTCATACGTTTAAGCTCATAATATCACTCATTGCATGTGTTCATTTGCATGTTCATTGTTGGTTATTTTCATGAACTGTGCCAATAATTCTGGAAGGCAATGTACATAAATAAATAAAGAACAGAAGTACTCACCTCAATCTTGTCTGATGCCGGGTGGTTGCTCACCAGCAGGTTGTCCACCTTCACTTTGAGTTTATTCAGATATTTATCTTTTTCCTCCAACTCCCTCATCAGCCTCTGATAAAGGAATGTACAATAACAGTCAGACAGAACGTAAGGTCATATTGTATGTTTCTATGCATGGCTGTTTGCGTGGTCTTACTGAGTAGCTTTCCTGCTTCTTGGGAATGTAGACATCAATGTTTTTGTTGCCCCAGTCAAACACCAGCTCCTCCTCTTCTCGATCATTTACCCACATGATCTCCCGAGTTATCTCCTCGATGATGTTCTGCAGCTCACGTAACTGAGTGCTGCGTTCAAACGACAATTTCTGCAAACATGGGAGAAACACATAGTCTGGCATCCAGAAGACAGAAATCTTTTTCGGTACTAGATTGCTTGTTCCATTTTCAGGATATGGGAGTATATTTAGTGCTAATTGACACGTGGTTAGCTAGCCAAGCTGCCGCTTCTAGTTCACTGGTTGTTCAGGTCCTACCTGTAAGCTGTCCCATTCCTGCTCCAGCAGATGCAGACTGGCCTTGTCTCTTCTATCTCTCTATAACAGGGCAAAGGGCTCATGGGTAGGTACAGGCATGGTTTATGTGTTTATTGCACAGTTATTTTGGCATTTGACCACTTCACCCAGAATGTTCTATATTTATGGCCATGTTGTCAGGTGTGTATGCATGAGAGAAAGAGAGATATGGTGAAGACTTGTGTTAGAATGGCTGTTTGTGCGCAGGTGCGCATACATATGCATGCATGTGTAGAACACTCACTAGTTCCTCTTGAGCTCTTTCCACTTCAACACTTCTCTGGATGGAGTTGTGGAATTTGTTGTGATTATTTATCTGCTGATCTATGGTGGAGGGATCATCTCCCCACGGTGAGGTCTCGATCAGACGCTACACACACAGAAAGTAAGATATACATGTGCACTGTATGTAAAAAAAACAACAACAACAGTGTGTGTGAGAAAGCATAAACAAATGAATATTACACTGAACAACATGTCCCTGTTAAAAAGTGGAACAATTAAATGTACATGTGGTTTTTGCTATGAAAGCAAATTATCTGTTGAATTATGGGCACAGCGGTGTTTTGAAGCTCTTGTGTGTGCTTAACAGCTACTTTGCACTTGTCAAAAGGAATGTACATGCTAAATAAAATAAAAACATGCCATACTTCTATTGTATGATCAAACATTATTAGGCACTTGAGCTACTTGTTGCATTATTTTTTTCTTCTTCTATTAAGCATGCTTGTTGTGAGAACAACCATAATAAAGCTACATTTAACTGAAAAGCATGATTTCTTCTTTCTATATTCTTCCTGAAGACAAACTATTTGTTTGAATGTTTGAAGTACAAAGTCTGTTTATAAAGCAGGCTGTAATTTACTGACGCTCAGAACAAGATCGGTAGGCACATTTTGTGACTGGGAAGTAACTCTCTTTGACAGGAGGGAGGGGGATGAATTTATTGCATTCCCCACAAAGAAAAGCTCTTTCTCTTCTTATGCAGTCTCTCTTTGTCCACCTCTTCCCCCAGCTTCTCAAACTGCTCTGTTTGCCTCTCCCCAATGCAAAAGATCTGCTTCCCTCTTTTATAAAAAATATAATAAAATATATATATTTTTAATGAACTTTCAGACTGTAGTTTGGATACAGGCACTGGGGGCGGGTGCACTATTTGCCTAGAGCGGAATGGAATGCTTAAACGTTTTTTTTCTTTTTTTTCATCTCTGCTTCTGTTCTGGGAGAGCTAGTGTTTGGCAGCAGTTTCCCTGAAAATGCCTGCAGCGTATTGTGCGAAACTAAAAGAGAGCACACCTGCTACGAGAGGGAGAATAGCTGAATACTGGATTTACAGTCAGCTGGGTTTTTATAGAGAAGGGATGGCAGTGTGCCTGCATGGGCTTAACTCCAGACCCCTCTTTATTGTGTGGGTGGACACTCTTTTTATCCATTCTCTGCTGACTGTTGTTTTGCAACTCGGCGACCCTGGGTGACCCGCCAAGAGAGAGGGAGAAAGGCACAGAGGGAGTCAGACAGGAAAAAACACTTTCCTTTGCCTCTCTCTATGTGCCTCCCCCATTCTCTCTTGGCTCAATATGAAAGTATGGTGATAATGAATGTAACTCCCCAGGGGAACTTCCCACTGGAATATGCTCTCGTGTCTACCTTCTGTTGGCCGATCCAGGCAATGGCATCTTGGAAGCTTCTGCCCGTCTCGTCCCAGCCCATGCTGCCTCTGCTGCCTCGGCTCTTTCTCTGCAGAGAGCCACCCAGAGCCATGTGCACTGCTCTCAGCTGCTCAGTGCACTGTTCCACACTGTGCATGAAAAGACAGAATCAAACCGGGTACCCAGTGTGTGCGTGTCTTACTTCAAAGTGTCTCTGGGTGGTGTTGGTTGTTACAAAAATTACAATTTTGTATCATTCTTTTTGTCTCTAATCCTAATTGCTTGAATATAAGGGTCGTCAAATGATTAAAATAATGAATCATAAATAAATAAATAATTTATTTGCTGAAATTTGACCACAAGTAAAGACTTTCAAATTTGCAACTTGAGCTATGCTAGTTCTGCAGTGTTTGGTGGAGTGTGTTTGAAGTGCCTAACATTTTTTCAGGGTTTGCCTTAGGCACTGTTCTGTAGAGACGCTGTGATAGAGCTTTAGAGACCGTGTGCTGTTCTGTAGAGATACTTGTTTATAGCGTGGGAAACTGTGCTCTGCTTTAGAGACACTGATGGAGCATGAGAGACTGTGGGCTGTTCCAAATGTGCTAACTGTCAATGTTTAATTTAAATGTTCCACGGCTTTGCTACACCCCAAAAATGCTTGCGGCACGCTTCAGCATAGTGCCTTTCTTCTATTTTATTACAGTCAAAGCAGGTTCCAATTCTCATCATTATAATGCCCTGTAAGCCGAAGGTAGTTTTGGCTACTCGCCAACGTCCAGCAGTCTCTATTTAAAAGAACATTTGCAGCTTTTTCAATCATTTAATTACAGTAAGTTGCGGTGTGCAAGCAACTACCTAAAAAAAGGCTGTGGATAGTTTAAAAGATCAAACTAGAAAACGTGTTAATGACCTTTAAAAAAAGATAGTAGCGCTAAAAATGTATTGCGTTAACGCATTAACTTTGACATCCCTATTAAATATTCAGCCAAAATCTAAAAACGTACTTCACTGTCCAAATATGTTTGGAGGCCGCCAAATTTGTGAGCATATATAATACAGTTTTACTGTGCATGTTCTAGTAGAGAGAGTTTATGTATGTATATATTTAAATATATGTATTTGTATGGATGTGTGGCATTGGTTGTGTCTGTGTGCAAATACAAGAAGATCACAATGTATGGATACGTCAATGAAAAGAATATACCTGTATGTATTTGTAAATATATCCACGCGTCTATATGCATGTTTATGTTTGTGTGTGTATGCGTATCTCACCTCATTAGCACACTTTCGCTAGGCTGGCCCATTTTTCTGAGATCCATTGCGAGACCCTTGAGCTGCTCGATTATATCTCTGGCAGACACCATGCAGTGCTCAGCTTCTGCCGCAGCCCGCGCTCTGTCTGTTCCCTGCAACACCAACACAAACATTAGCCCACTACACACAGAGCCCCTCCAGAACACAGCGACACAGCACTGAGCCCAGAACAACACACACCGCAACACTTTTTGCCGTGTTGTAGCAGGTTTTAGTTTCACCCTGTTTGATTTGTGTGAAAAAGAGAAAAAGGACGCATGTGTAACTTACCGCTTGTAAAATAAACTCTGCTTTTTGCAGGAACTCTTGGCACTGGCCCTTGAGAATGGAAGCTCTCTGATGGATGATGACATTGGGGGGAGGGCTACACGAGAAAGAGGTAATAATTAAAAGAAATTACAGTTTAATGCTGGATCGTGTTCGAAAATGCTTGCACAAACATGCACAAAGGTAATTACAGCTGTGCAGGAGTCCTATCATTACCTGTCACACATGCACACACATAAAAGAAAGAACCAGCTGAATAGCAACTGAATAAATACGCTAGTATATAGGTCAATATGAAGTATGCAAAATATTTAAAATGCAGGGCCACCTGATGTGCAGTCTTTGGCTGTTATCAAAATTTCTATTTTTGTCCCAGCCTGGATTCCTGTGTGTAAATTACCAGAGACATTGTATAGTCCTTCTTTTTTTTGTTGTTTCTTAAAATTATGTTGAACTGCTAATATACTGTATGTTTATATACACCAAAAACATGGATTTTTTTTTTTTAAATACACCAGACACATTGTATGGTTATGGACTCACTGTTTGGTTATAGTGATGTAATTTAAGAGTCCCACCGATTGACTGATTTAATTCTACTTATTATAGCACATGCCAGTTTACTAAGTATCCGTTCCGACAGCACAATAACAATTTGTGGGTTGGCCGGACATTTTTTATCAGTATGAAGAATATGCCAACGATATGTACCAACAATTACTTAAAAAAAACATCCAGTAATTTTAAATGTAAAGTTGAAAAAAAAAAAAAACGTTTGAGATATTCATAAATTACCAATTAAAAAACTAGAACTAAACCCTGTTCTGTTTAATGCATGTTATTTTAATTGCGTTTTTTTTTTTTTTTTTTAAATGAATCCTCTGGAAAAAATAAGACTTACGCCCTAAGCTGGGTTTTTAAATAAAAATAAGTTTTTCAGTCATCTGGCCATAATTCAGTACAGAAAGGGCACTATTGTGTTGCTCCTCTTGAAAAATGATTCATTAACCAGATTCCCGTCCCGTCCCTCCCTCCCTCCAGTCCATGACTGAGGCATGATTTACAGGAAACGTTGAGTGCTCAGATCATTCTGGAAGCAAAAGAATTTGCACTCTTGCTTTTTTTTTTTTTATCATCATCAAGTCAAAATATCTGCGCCCATATTTTCCTGTTACCCTTCGTCTATAGCACATCTAGATGAATTACCTGTTATTGTGTCCCGTTTGTAAGACTGCAGATTCAAAATCGAGCACTAACAAAGTAAAAATGTCATTTATTCAAATGTAGAGGTTTAACAGTAAGAACTTGAAGATTACAAATTGTAAAGCGAATTAATACAGCTAATAACAAAAGAAAATTAGGTGGGCTGAACAAATGCATATGCATCCCTGTTGCACAAATGTACCTAAATGAATTTTAAGGGGACAGGAATGATCAGCTGATAGTTTTTAAACCAGAGACAAATGATTTATTGTTGCCATTCCTCATGGGATCATCAAACTGTAGGATCCTGACCGTAAAGGTACACCCCAGCACCTGGTTAGGTAAAGGCACTGAAACTAAATACGGGGGCTGGATAATATCTAGGCTTTGTATAATCGATCCTTTGCAAGGGGACAGGACTCGGGACTATTTAAATACAAGTCGGAGAAAAAAAATAAAAATAATAATAATTCTCATTCAGTACTTTCAATGCAAAAGCCCTCTCACAGCTGATCAAACATTTCCCCCAGTGTCCCTCTTCATGCAATTTTGCAAATCGCCTAGGTCTTTTATGGGTGGAAATGTTTGCAAAGCGAAGGTGAAGTAGTCCTAAACCTGAAGGTGTTTTTATTTGACACTGTTAACAAAGGCTTTGCGGTTCGCTACTTGTGCACGAGCCTGGTGATCAGAGTCTAACGTGAGTTCTGCGCGAGCTCTGCGGAAGCTCTGCGTGAGCTCTGCGTGAGTTCTGCGCGAGGAATCGGGACTAGAACAAGGGATTTCGGCGTAGTGATGAGAACGCAAAGTTCCCCTGTGTGCACACAGAGCCATGTCGTGCCCAACTATAGCCTGGATGTGTGGTCGCCAAATGACACGTTTGAAGAAGCTTCGAGTAGCGCTTACCCCTGTTCTCCCCTCATGGAGCTTTTGGAGAAGTTGTAGTCCTCCGCGAAGTCATGTCCGTATCCATTACCGCCGACCTGATAGTTACCGACCACCAGGTCGCTGCGAGAGCCAGCCCGCCGACTGAGAGTGTGCAGTCCTCGCTGCGACCCGTAAATACTCATAATTTCGTCCAAAACTCAAGGTTACGACAACAAACTTGCGATCAAGTCAAAGCGGTAAAGCGCGCCGTGGCGTGAGGAACAGCTCTGTGCCTCGAGAGCGCCCCAACCTGATCCTCTCCGCACTGGTGGTGACGTGCTAATGCGGAAGCGCGCCCACAACCACACCTATCTTCATGGCTGTTCAGGGGTTTTTTTTATTTTATTTGATGGTTCGTTTCACACCAAAAGGCTTCTCATTACTGTGTGTTTCAGGGAAAACAGGTTTGTCTCCTTATCACCCCTGATTGACATGTAGTTTGACTGAGCAAGGCCCTTCACCTTCCTTTGCTAAGCATGCACCATTCCATCTGGGGATGTGGTTCCCCAGCTCAGTGTCTCAGTGGTTAGAGCACTGGGCTGCTGATCAGAAGGTCAAGGGTTCGGGTTTCAGCTCCGCCAAGCTGCCACTGTTGGGCCCTTGAGCAAGGCCCTTAACCCTCCCTGCTCCAGGGGCGCTGTATCA
>JAOUQW010000023.1:3614841-3625775 GCA_028565825.1 Olivaichthys viedmensis
TATATAAAATATATATATATATATATATATAAATAAAAAAATTACATACAAGTTTAACTTGTTTACAGATTAAAGGCCAGTTCACTCAGTCTAGTTAACTCAGCAGGTGCATGGAGGCAACTGCAGGGTCTGATAAGATGGCCTGGGGTTCAACCCACCTATGTCTGGGAGAGATAACTCCTCTTGCTCTGGTTACACTGCTCTGTCGCAGGCAAACTCAGCAGTATGTGTCGGTATGTCCATACATTATGTTCTTTCAGCAGTTGGTTAGACTCTGTTGATCAGATTAGAACATTCCAAATGAGGGGGTCATGATGAGTTGTTTTTCCCAGATGCAGCATGTGTGTTAGAGAAAAGCAATTGAGACCCCATGGCCAATAACATGTGAACCATGCAGGATTTTCCTGATAAACATTGCCAGTGATGGCCTGTTTAGCTTGATTATTTGTATCACCAAGATATGTTTGCTTCTTTAGTTTTGTACTGGAGCTATAAGGTTGCTAACAAGTAACAGAAGCTTAAGCTACCAGTTGAGCCTCATGCTGCATTTCTAAATCATCACACACTTCCCTCAAAAAAACATTTTCACTCATTGGACAGTTACGGTTTATATACAACTTGTAATACAATATAAACAGTTTTGTAAATTAGTAGAAGAAACAAAACAGGACAATTAAATATACAAATCAAATTTGGAACTATATTATCATCCATATCACTTCTATTGTGCAATTCTGCCTTCACACCTCCTACCTGAGTCTGATGCTTGCGTGCAGTAATACCAAACTATGTGCTAAAGAAGAACGTGATTCAGGCCTCAGGATGGCCGCTATTGTGGTCCTTAGCAATGCAGTGTCCATTTTTATAGATAACAATGTGTCATACAGGGTCAGAAACCATATAAGCAAGTCTATCTGAGATTACTTAACCACTCGACACAGTTTGAGGCAAGTGTGGGATGATTTAGTTTTGGCCGAACTATTCCTTTAATTCAAGACCGCCTACCCATAAATGTGCTGTGCCTTAATTAATGTTTTGGTATTAATATCCAAACCTTTTTAAGATTTAAGTATACGATATATGACCTGTTGTCTGAGAGTTCTGTCAGGTGTGAACCGGCTGTGTGTGAACCGGCTGTGTGTGAGGCCTTTTTACCTCATGGCCTTCTGGTTTTTTTTTTTTTTTAACCTTATTTGTTAAAAAGACTATTTCAGGCTTACAGTCATGCTAATGAATGGTAATTAATCACCTGGTGTGTCAAAATGTATTACTTTTTTCACATATTAACATAAGATGCAAAGAATTCAAAAACTGTTTTTAAAAATCCCCTGATGCGTTATACCACACAACCTATAAAAATATCACTTGAACATCATGCAACTAGCTTGAGATGAGAGACAATATCTTTGGACATACGAAGGGGCTAAATTATAACTTTACTTGCTGAGCATTCATTGAGCATTCCTTTACTGTTTAGAATAAGTGTATACTTTTTTTTTTCTCCAGTTGAGTGCATAAAAGGCATTTTTAGGTGACATTTAGCATGTTCTAAACAGACAGTGGTATGACACAGTTTTGTTGTGGATGTGTGTGAGCCCTGCTGTGTCTCTCCACAGTGGCAGCTGGTGTGTGATGAGGAGTGGAAGGTCCACATCGCAAAGTTCTCATTGCTGGTGGGCTCTATATTTGGTTACCTGCTGATGGGGGCTATGGCAGACTGGTAAGCTGCTCGGTGCATTTCCTTTCTCAGAGGTTCTCAATTACTAAGGATGTCCTTCAGGCACTGAGGCAGGTGTAATGCATCACCGGAAAAAAAGACTAATATGTAGTGTAATATCATAAGGGGATTGTCCTGGCTATGTACTGTATCACATTGGATTTGAAATGAAACGATGTCTATGAAGATAAAAGTGCCTATCTGGGGAACCCCTTTATAAATAGTCCTTCCGTTTGAGCAGTTGGCTGCACAGTTGTTTCTTGACCAACTGTGTGTCATTGCAATGTTGTTTCATGCCACACATAAGCTAACACAAGTTGCAGAGTTTACTCTAGGGGTTGCATTTGAATTTTTTAAGTTTGGCCCACTGAGTTTGTAGATACCGCTGAAGCAGCAATATGTTGCCGTCCACAGAATATACCCCGCAGAAGCAGGCCAACGCTGGCCATGATGCCTCCTGTGCGCCGCATGGCCGGTGCCAAGCAAAACAAATGCCTGCGCCGCCTGCTGCACTTCAAACAGATGGACTTTAAGTTTGCCATGTGGCAGATTCTATACCTACTTACATTCCCACAGAAAGTTTACTGCAACTTGCACTACTGAAAACAGTGCATTGGCGCTGGCCTGCTCATTTCAACCCTCATGTGGATTATCACTGATCAATACCTGGTGAACCATCCTCGTAAAGAGTATGAGGTGAAGCATCTAAATGCTCTTTACCTGCTGCAGGTCATTGTACACTTCTTACAGCCGTTTTTCCTCAACCACATTGTAATGATAAACTGGTTGCTGGGATATTTTGTGGTCAAAACCTTTTGGCTAATTGCTGTTAGCGACTACATGCACATCAGGATGCTCAGCTACTGTCCAACACTCTTTCTGAAAAACAGTCATCCTTCTTTACCCCTTTTCTTTGCTTAGACCTTTTCAATTGTCTCCATGATGCTGGGGCTGTCCTTCAGTAAAGTACAATACAGCAGAGTTTCTTAATTCCAGTCCTGGGGCCAGTCGCACCAGCAGGTGGTCTTAATTGCTAAAAGAGGTCGTAGCAAAGACACTGTTGCAAGTCTTTTCTTGGGACGGTTGCGGGATGATTAAAAAAAAAAGAAAAGTAAACAGTTACGATGATTGTCCAAAGTGTTTTGGGAGTCTGGCCCTTTGCATCGCATTCGTGTTGCAAATCACAAATCTTCATGCATGGAAACCCACAAAACGTGATTCAAATATGGTAAAATATTCAAACTAAGGGCTTTAAGTAGGCTAACCTACTTCATTTGATAGCTATTCGAACTGATTATGCTGAGATTTATTACAGTAAAGAGTGGAGATTTATAGCGTCTTTATAAAAAAAGGCATGTAGCTTATTTTACGTTAAAATGTGCATGGCGTGGACACTGTTGTAGGGATCCTACTGAGCATGAGACTGAGCGATTTTTGCAGTAATGGCCATGAGTTCAACCAAACAAAGATACGTGTGGAAATACTTTAATCTTAGGGAAAATTTGAAGAATGTTGACGCAAACTTTGTCAGACGAGATTAAAATACAACAAAAAAACACATGGTCAGTCATTTTCTGTGGCTAAATCACAAATGGGGATTTATTGCACAACATGCATTCTACAATGGCTTTCTTATACCCTGTGTAGTGAGTACACCAAAACTCCGATATTCGAACTCCCGCTATAATGACTCTTAGATTTTAACACCGATTTTCCACTATCCAACCAGTAAATTTGGCACATTGGACACTATCCGTACTGTTCCGGATTAGTTAACTGGACTACCTTAACTATAGTGTACCAGCATCACCCGTAGACTACATACATGTGTGTGTATATACAGTGTATAGCATCAGCGCAATTGTCACAATTGCAATCCATTGAGAAGAAAGTAAATAGGCCTCAGAAAGCCTACACTCTCAAGGAGAAGAGGGTGGAAAGAGGCAAGATGTTATTATGATGATGATTATTATTATTATTATACATACTGTATATGATAGTTATTTTGGTGTTTTTAGCGTGTTTTAGTAATATTTGGAAAGTTGTTTGGGTGAGTCTGCATGGGCTTGGAATGCATTATAATTTATTCCATTTAAAATGGTGGGAAATAGACTCCTACTTTACAAAAGTTCACTATAGATACAGTTTTCCAGAACCATTTATGTCCGGATAGCAGGGTTTTGGGGCATCCCCACGCAATACAGATGCAAATACTCTTAAATTAAAGCCATCTGCACTTTTTAACTTCAGAGTCTTTATTTCATTTCAAGACAAGTGGGAGTACCGAGTAAAAGCAATTAAAAAAAAAAAAGTTCTTAAAGACTGCACTGTATGTTGATGCTTGTATTGTGAAGTACAACTTTTTAAAGTAGCAGGTAAATATGTACTGATCGACTTGAGTGTTAGTTACACAACTATTTGTCTTTCTCTTTACTATCTTTTTCCCTCTCAGGATAGGTCGTATTCCGGTGCTGCTTGTATCGGTGTTGTCTGTGCTCGTGTTTGGCTTGTGTGTGGCCTTCTCTGTGGACATGGCCATGTTTAGTACTCTGCGCTTCTTTCAGGGCTTTTGCCTGGCTGCGATCAGACTCTCCCTCTATGTGCTGAGTAAGTTTCTGTTTCTCACTTTCTTTCCCTCACACTGAGACTACGGGTTATGGTCTACCTCAAACATCTCATTCTGCTGGGGTTGTGCTCTGCTGCAAACATTTTCTCCCATTGTGCAGAGTGCACAACATTTTGCATTTAAATGTGTTCTTGCTTTTAGCTCATTTAGAACTGGGCGATATGATAAAATAAAATAAAAAGATTGCAATCAATATCATAGCCAAATATTGCAATAACAATTCGTGACCTCAGTATCATAAGGTTCTATCTTGCTTTTTTTGTCGAAAATGAGTTAACCACATCAACTTCATCACTGGGGGATACTTTATTTTCATGTGGTGTTATTTTGCTGTAATATTTGGAAAAAAATAAAATGTCTGCAAGTCTCCAGACTTCCAGATGCACTTGGTTTTATAAGGTTTTATCTGCCAGCCAATCTGCATCCAGGATGAACGCAACATAGATGGCCTTGGCCAATCAATATCCACATTCTATTTACGCGCTGACAGAAAAGAACAGACCTGAAGCCTCAGTACAGCGAGCCGGATAAGAAAGAAACTTTTAGCTGTAGATGTTTTACATATGCTCGATGAGAGTAAGTGTACAAAACGGGAATGATCTACTGTACTTGCTGATCTTTCATTGTTTAAACGTTCTGGCACATTAGAAAGTCTTTAGTGCGATGAAAAGGTAATATTGTAGCTAACATTAGATAACATTGGCATTAAATATTACCGACATGAGTTAGCGCTATGCAATATGCTTAATAAACTGAACCTTCCAGTATAATCGGGACCGAAAATCAGCTAGTTTGGATGACGCGTGTGTGTGTGTTTGCACAGAAACATGTACCGTATGTTCTAATTTTAATATGACTATATTGGTAAATGTTTTAAAATTGTATTTTAAGGTAAAATAACTGTTTCAGAACAACTTCAGATTTTGAAAGTGAAATAGTTTGTAGTCTAGATCTTACAAAATCCATTCAGAAAAATAAAACTTGTATTAAAGCATATATAATCATAATGTGGTCTTAATAAGCTTAAAGTCTTGCTCTGCTGAGTTTATATCATTTATTAGTTATTTATCGAGATGAAATGATTAATTAATAAGAAACCGCTGAGATAAAACCTTATAAAACTTAACACTATTTGAGCTTACAGAATAATAAGGTTCTAATTTTCTAACTTTCTAATTCTCTCAATGTTGATAATGTAAATTTAAAGTAAAGTGTTGGCCTTGTTGAGCTGCAAATGTAGATTATATTGCTTCAGAGTTTTGCTAGCTGGAATGTCAAAACATTGATGGCCCATATCTCAAAATGACTCTTCACCCAGTTACAACCTTATAATACTAAGGTCACGAATTATGTGATAATCAGAAGGAAAAAAAAAGTTTATAGCCTTTATTATCCAAGTTTGTTTTCACATACGAGGAATTTGTCCTGAGCACGTACACATTAAATAAAACATTAAACATTAAAAACATTTTTTTTTTTTAAATATACAGATGGATTAAACAGCAGCAGGCTGTAACCGATTTCAGTTCAGAACAGCGATAGACAAGACCTGCACTATTTATTTAACTGAAGGTGTGGGAATAGACAGAGAGGGAGAAGGAGGGTATCTGCACTTTAAATTGAATTGAACATCAAGGATGCAGCTGCAATGAACCCATTAACATCATCACACTTTCAGAAATAAGGTCAATAAAACAAATGAGATGTCGGTATCAGTAAAAATTTAGATTATTCCTCTCTAGTGAATAATTACCTGTTTTTATGGGTTTGGTTGTTTGTTAGTTAATGCTGCTTCTACATTTTGATTAAAAAAACTGTTCACTACTATTACATCCTTCCAGAATGGAAAGAAATGATTACTAAAAATCTTAATTTTAATCAAGTTTTACAAGTATTCACCATTAATATCCGCTCTAGTCCAAAACTGTAAGGGAGTAGGCCACACCGATGCTTTATGGGGGCAGAAGGATCAAGTGTCTTTGTGTAATATCTAGTCACAATATCTGCTCATATTAAGTGGTGTAGTAGGAATTAATTTAAAGGACTAAGCACAATGTCTAATGAGTTATGAATACACAAACACTCATGGTTACACACACACACACACACACACACACACACACATGGTGGAATACTACAGTACTGGTGAAAGTGTAATGTTGTTTCCACCTGCACCTGACTATTTCTTCTCCTCCTGCTACTTTACCCCCATTGCAGGTATACACAGAAAAGCTGGGTATTAGAGTGAGACTGCTCTCTCTGGAGTAGATCACTTTCAGCCTGGGGACAGAATGACTATCAGAGGACCCTTTAGCAACAAAGAAAATGATCGTCCTCAGTGCAGGTTTATTATAAAGAAAATGTATAAAATAAACTATAAAAACCAAACAGAATATTTAACATTTAAACATTTTTCAAAACTCGATAAAAAATATTTTTTAAACCTAAAAACTAAAAATCAAGTCAAACCAAACTGAATATTACAGGGAAACAAAAATAATATAGAAGCAAGAACACAAAACTAATATACTCTTGCTTGGGTAAAAACAATAGAAGAAGGCTTGCATCATCAAGTATACAAGCCTTAAATGTTGGGTGGGATTTATTTTATTTTTTTCAGTAACCTTGCTGTGCTCTCTCTTAGGGATTGAGCTGTGTTTGCCCAGTTGGCGCTTCTCCATGACGATGGTTGCCAGTCTGGTGGTGGTGGGAGGGCAGCTGCTGATGCCTGGTTTAGCAGCACTGTGTCGTGATTGGCAGATTCTTCAGGTCGTCATCATTGTCCCGTTCGTCCTAATGCTTCCCTACATCTGGTAAGCTCATCCCCACTACATGGATTAAAAACATGTAATGTTATGAATGTGCATATTATGATTCCTGATGGGTGGAGTGTGGGTATTGGGTATGAGTTTGGCGCTGCCCTGACTTTCATAATCCCTTCTGGACTTTAATAGTAGCTACATTTACATGTCGCCTAATAATCCATCAACGATCTTACTGACAGCTCAATTAGAATGAAAAGCCCAATGTATACACCTAAATTGGAAAAGGGCACACAGACTCAAAAATTCAATTGAATGAGGTGGATAATCTGTTTAATAATCTGTTAGAAAATTAGAATAAATTATTCTAGTGTAAACTTTTATAGAAATAAGGGAGGAGATACGGTAGAGGTGGAAAGGTTTGAGAAGAAGTGGGTAAGGAAAGCTGCTGCATAAACACTTGTGTCAGTTTTGGTGAAAGCAATTGTTGAAATATGCCAAACTTTTAATTATAAACTTAATTTGGATAAACCGTGGATCATGAAGCACAAGCGATTTGTCTCGTCCCTGATTCTTTGTAGGGTGTTTCCTGAATCACTGCGTTGGTTGTTGGCCACGCAGCACTATCACAGAGCAAAGAGGCAAATGTACTCTATCGCTCGAAGTAACAAGGTGGATACTGCAATTGACCCTAATGGAATTCTCTCAGGTGAGGAGTGAAATCGTACAGACTAGGAAACTTTTGTAAAGTGAAGGCTTTATCCTGTGGAAGGCTGATTATGAAAATAAAGATGAATGATGGTTGTGTCCAGAGCTGGAGCGAGAGCTGCAGCAGAAGCCCAGAACCTCCTGCATCACACAGCTGAGAAGCACCAGAAACCTGTGGAAGAGCACTGTCGTGCTTTGTGTCAACTCGTAAGTATATCTGTGTGTGCCTTTGATAAGACGATAGACTAAAGTGTCTGTGATGATGCATATTAGGTTGCTACATCTTTTTTTTTTCTCTCCCACTCTGTCTCTCAGGCTAACTGGATATGGTATCCACCATTGTTTTGCGCGCAGTGTTCTGGAGGGCAGCACGTCGCACCTGCACTATTTTGCTCTGGCGGGCATCGCCATGGCCTCATGTCTGGTGCTCTGTCCTGTGGTGGCAGCATTCGGCAGAAGAGGCGGCCTCCTCACCTTCATGATTATCACAGCGCTGGCCTCGTTATTGCAGCTCGGCCTGCTCAGTTGTGAGTGTACACACGCGCGCGCATCCACATACATATTGGTGGTCGCTCAGCGGTTGACTGGAAGGTTGTGAATTCAGATCCCAGGTCTTCAAGTGAGCCATTGAGCTACTGGTGGCCCTTAATCCTCAGCTGCTCAGCTATATGCTTGTACTGTATTGTATTGTACTGTATTCTTCCTCACATGTTGGTAGCTTTGGATTAGGGGTGGATCAGAATGATTGACTACCTGATTATTCGTCCAAGAAGCAAATAGTCGATTAGTGATGTTGACTAGTTTTTTGTTCCTAATATTTCAGTTAAGGGTTTATCTAGTCATCGTCTTCTTCCTCTGTTTCTTCTGATTCTTCCTCTTCTCTTATTCCTTCTTCTGTTATTATTCATATAGTTGGGGTTTATGCTCCACTTGTCAATAGGCTAAGCCCAGCCTCCCTGTGTGGGTGAACAACACTTTATATGAATATTTAGATATGTGATATATGTAATGTATATTAAGAAACGCCACTATTGTAGTCTGGATAAAAAAAGCAGAGAATATTCAAAGCATGTATCTTTATTATTTACTGCATGCAAGAGGGACTCTACTGCTTTTCTTTTTTTTAAAACACCCGAAGATGCAGCCCATCCAAATGACGGATACATAACCGTTAGGGGGAGCACCTTTTGGTCTATTCATTTAAAAAAATAGAAAAAGGTAAGAACAATCGGGTTATTTGCCTCCTGCAAGCCAGGAATTCATGAATTACAAAGATAGCTGTAGACTTACAGAAGACAGAGTCAGAAATATTCTACACAGCTTCCAAATAGCCTGTTAGCCTAATTAACGGCCATTCATTATCTCGGCTAATAACAAAATTGTGTGTCTAAATAATATTCACCGCTGCCATCTAAGCACATCCCTTGTCAACTTTTCAAGGATGTCTGGACACAGCACACAGCCAAGTAACATTGGCATGTTGGTCAATTAAATGAATAACTATAGCTAAATAGTCTTTGTTGCCACAAACAAATGGAGACTGTAATGGATTACGGACAACGACTGGAACATTGCTCACAGCACATGAAATCCTACAGGTGTGCTGTAAAAGGGCGATGCTGCCACGGCGGTGCTTTAAAAGTAATGGTTATTATTTAGAGACATAATTTTGTCATTCTAATAAGTCTTGTTAATGAATGGCCATATTAGGCTAATAGCATGCAGCTTGCATACATATCGGCGGTGGCTATCAGCTTATTCACGGTTTAGGGCAAGAATGCCTGTTCGCTTGCAAATCTATGAATGGCATACATGGTAAGCGTTGTTCCCTCATGCAGGACTCCGCTTTTTGTGACATCTTCAGAAGGCTCTGCTTATCCTACTGACAGGTGTAACGTACAGTGCCTAGAGAAAATCATCATACCCTGTTAAAATCCTTACCTTTTGTCACATTACACCCTGGAAATGAAAATAAATTAAATCTAACTTTTTCCAGCTGTATTTACACATTATAACCCTCAACATCAAAGTGAAAATAACATGAAAAAAATGTTCTGAACAATTATTACAATTTAATTAGTAAAATACCTGGTTTGGATAAGTAATCAGCTCCTTAGAGTAAGCATTATAAACTTGCTCAGGTACAATCAATCACCTTCCAGATCATGCACCAGGCTAATTGGCCCCCACCTGACATCAGTTGTAGTGGTTTTGATTACTTCAGAATAAAACCCGCTGTTCCTTGAGGATTCCACTACTAGTAAGAATTTACCATAGTTGGAAAGGTGCTTTCAAAAGGGTAAAGAATTCAAGGATAAAGTTGTGGAAAGGCACAAGTTAGGAGCAGGATGCAAAAAGATTTCAAAGGCTTTAACTATCCCTCTGAGTACCGCTCAGAGCATTATTAAAAATCACCAACACCTTGCCTAGATTGGGACGTCCCTACAAACTGGGTGACCGAGCCAGGAGGATATTGATCAGGGAAGCTACCAAGAGGCCAAAGACAACTTTGATGGACTTGCGAGTCTTTATGGCTGAGATTGGTCAGTCTGTGCATGTGACAACAATTTCACAAGCTTTACACGGAGTCTCGTTTGCGCTTTGCAAAAAAACACTTGGAAGATTCTGATGCCATGTGGCAAAAGTTTTTATGGTCAGATGAGACCAAGATTGAACTTTTTGGACTGAACTCCAAGCGCTATGTTTGGCGAAAACCAAACACAGCACATCACCCAAAGCACACCAAAACTACTGTGAAGCATGGAGGGGGCAACATTGTGTTGTGGGGGTGTTTGTCTTCAGCGGGGACTGGGCACTTGGTCAGGATTGAAGGGAAAATGGATGTTGCCAAGTACACCCAAATTCTTCAGGAAAGCCTGCAGCCCTCTGCTTAGACAGCTGAAGATGGGCAGGTGGTTCACCTTCCAGCACGACAACGACCCTAAACACACCACCAAAAAACCAACGCAGTGGCTTAACCCTTATGTTGTCTTAAGGGTCAAAAAGGACCCGGCACTATGTTTAACAGCAGGGAAAACCCCCTAAATATTTTTTCAACTTGAAATTTGGTGACTCTTCCTAGAGTGACCCTAACATTAGAAAAAGTGAAACATTGCCTTAT
>JAOUQW010000023.1:3640144-3653086 GCA_028565825.1 Olivaichthys viedmensis
GTTAACTGAAGCTCCACAAACATGAATGAATGAATGAATGAATGAATGAATGAATGAATAGTTTTATTATATGCATAGCTTTTTCCCCATCCATTCTGGAAAAGAAACACAAATAAAAGAAATCCATATTAAGCCATTTTGCACTTCTGCTTTCAATTATAAACTCCTAAACATGGGGTGTGTATGTGTGTGTGAGTGCTGAATGCTGAGTAACACTCAGGTCCCAGAGGAGGTTGGGTGTTTGGGGTTCAAGTGTAGTCATTTCTGGACAAATAGCATCAGATAGCAGATGTGACTCAAGCTTAAGCGTAAAATGTGCAATGTCATCTTGCCTTTCAGCACAGCTGTGGGGAATTTCGGGCTTCCTGAGAAGTAAAAGAATCATTTTGTTTCTAAACATTCGGGAATATACAGAAACGGCACACAAATGAGGCTGTCCTTAATGAGAATTAAATTATTAAATGATTTCTTCTCCTACAGAACGCCAATATCAGTCTCTGGGCTTGTGGATGTGCCGATTAGTCGATTCGGGTGTGCTGGAGCAGCGAAAAGAGTGAAATGTTTGGTGCTGCACCGCACGTTTCAATAGATTATCACTCATCTTGATAACTGGAATAAAAAAACAAACCCAACCAACTATTTTACTCACGTCTTCACTTGTGCGATGCCTGTGCGTGCGTGCGCGTGCGCGTGAACTTTGGTGGAACCCCTGGCGCACATCTGGCCACTGCTTTGAGTTCGGATGACGCTGTGCCCCTTGCAGGCAAATAATCAGGAAAGTTGTGGCTGAAATTTGAACGACACGAGTTTCATATGTCGAAATATCTGGGCGAGAGTAAGGTAGGAACATTGCTCTGCGTAAAATAGTCGTTAATATCATTGAATAATTGCCATTTCATAATGGCATATGGCACAATTATATGAATAACGATCACAGAATTATAATGATATTGCAGAATAATATTCTTAACATAATAATAATGATTGTTATTGGCCTAACATGTCCTATATATGGATTATAACTCCATGGATTTGACTTTGCCAAGGAGCCGGCTGGTTGAATGGCGGGAATGTCGGGGAACGGAAAGCTGCGCCAGTGGCTGATCGAGCAGGTGGACGGGGGGAAATACCCAGGGCTCGTGTGGGAGGACCCCGAGAAGCGTACATTCCGCATTCCGTGGAAACATGCGGGCAAGCAGGATTACAACCGCGAGGAAGACGCGGCGCTTTTTAAGGTGCATTTTACAGGAACGCGCAGGGAAATCGGCCAAGCGCACGTCCATCTCCCGGCACGTAACTATGCTCGGTCATTTCTCCCACGCAGGCCTGGGCGCTTTTTAAAGGCAAATACCGCGAAGGCATCGATAAAGCCGACCCGCCCACGTGGAAAACGCGACTCCGCTGCGCGCTCAACAAAAGCAACGACTTCGAGGAGCTGGTGGAGAGAAGTCAGCTGGACACGTCCGAGCCCTATAAAGTGTACAGGGTCATTCCGGAGGGCACGAAGAGAGGTGACTCATTTCATTTGGCTGAGGAGAGATCTGACTCGGTGTCATCACAGATCTTCTTTTTTTTCCCCTTTTTCTTTTTCTTTTTCTTTTTCTTTTTTGGTTCAATCATTTTCAGTTCTAGATCTAGGCATAGATGTTGGTTTTTTATTTTGTTATTTTATTTATTTAATTATTTATTCATTCATTCATTCATTCATTCATTCATCCATTCATTCATTCATTCATTCATTCATTCATTCATTCATTCGTTCATTCATTCATTCATTGATGCATGCATGCTTTAGCTCTGTCTTTTGGTTATCCGGATCTAACTTGAACAAACTCATCGCAATCATTTCCGTTTCAGTGTCAAACGCCTACGAGAGCACTTCCACGGTAACCAGCCCTCACAGTCTCCCACTGTACCCGCCATACACTCCTCTGCAGAGTCAAGTACATTCCTTAATCACATCTGGGTTTTTTTGTCTTCTGTTAACACTGACACTTGTTGACGTGACAAAAATGGATATAGATCATTTAAGAGGAAAAAATATTCAATATCTGGGTCACGAGTCATGCTCATTTTTATCTATGGGAGTTTGATAGGACGCGTGTTCTTGGCACAGGTTTCTAACTTACTGTCTCCAGCTGAGAAAGGATGGAGAGACTTGTCAGAGCAGACGCCACATCCAGAGTCCTACTACAGCCCAAACTCATACACTCCGCCCTGGGACCCTGGTAATATATCTGTGTGTGTGTGTGTGCTTTTGAATATGGTATGGTGTTAATTAAACATTTATGTATGTATTCCGGGTTGGTGCAGGTTACCAGATGAGCAGCTCATTCTACAGCTACAGTGCCTTTGACCCTTCCCCATCCACCTTTAACTTAGAGCAGAGCATGCGATCTGTGGAGGCTCTGGCTCTCTCTGGTACTGGTGCACACACACACACACACACACACACACAGACACACCTCCCCTATTCCCATATCCTAACTCCCCTGCCTGTGTTAGACCCCAGGCTGCAGGTGTCTGTGTTCAGTGGGGATTCTCTGATCAGGGACGTAACCGTGTTCAGCACCGAGGGATGCAGGTTGGCTCCTTATGAGGAGAACCAGGCCTATGGAGGCCAAGAACTGGTGCCACTTCCCCAGGGTGAGGGCACGGAGCTGGAGCATGGCATTCTGGTCTGGATGGCTCCTGACGGCCTGTGTGCCCGTCGTCTCTGCGATGCCAGGGTCTACTGGGAGACAGCTCCTGCCAACTACACTGATAAACCTAATAAACTGGAGAAGAACCAGACCAGCAAACTTCTGGACATCCAGCAGTTCATCACCGGTTAGAATAATTTGCAATCCTTGCAATATTTTCATGTTGATTGCTATGACATTTTTTGTTTACTCAGCAGGAACAAGCAGCACAACAGCTGATCCTCCATCTCTCAAAAGAGTTGGGGCACTAATGCAAACATAGCTCAGGCTTTCCAATGTGTAACTGCTCTAATGTTCAGCCAATAATCCCCAGTTTCAAGCCGTGAGCAGATGAGAGCGAAAAGAGGAAGCAAGACTTCTCATATTCTTACCCAATTATCTCTCCATCTCTCTCTTGGTCTTTCAGAGTTACAAGGCTATTATCTGCAGGCGTGTCCCCCTCCACGTTTCCAGGTGCTGTTGTATTTTGAGCAGTGCCATGACATCCCCACCCACAAGAGGCCCATAACAGTGCAGGTACAAACAACGCTTCCGATTTCTGTTGTCACCAAGCAAAAACACAGTTGACAATCCTTATATTAAATAGATTTGATGTTGGCAGTGTTAAATCTAAAACATGCATGTGTTACTTAACTGGATATGAGAATCACTGGACTAGTCGAATGGTTAAGCAATTTTTCGCCTACAGGTGGAGCCATTATTTGCTCGTCAGCTGTTCATCCTAAGTCAGCAGAGCAGCACGCACCACATGAGGCCCCCTGATCATGCACCCCTGTGGGAGCAGCTGCCCCCTTCCCGTCAGAACTATTACACAGGCAGCTCCCTACAGGACTAATCTAAACTCTTACACAAAAGGGGGGGAGGGGGGTGACATAATGAAATACTGTTTTGCTTGTTTCGTTGCATCAGGAACCACCCATAATTATATAACTATCATTCATATATATATATATATATATAGAGAGAGAGAGAGAGAGAGAGAGAGAGAGAGAGATTAAAATTAGAGACTGCGAGACTACCAGGAATGAGAAATATGAAAATATGAAAAGTATTTTTCTCTACTTATTTCCTGTTTTCTTTTAAGGATTCTTCTTTTACTACTTTTGGCATTCTTATAAGTTCTACAGTAACTCAGGGACAATGTATGCTTCGACTGGTTTATTATAAAAATGTTCACTTGCTGCACTGATTAAATAAATAAAATATAAAAATGTTGTGGCTTAGACAGATTTAGTTTGTTCTAAACGATTTGACAAGAGAAATAGAATCAACTAAGATATTACAGGGCTGCTTTATGTCTTTAGGAAATCTGTGTTTAGACTCTTCGCATTAATGTAGGCTTACATGTACCAATAAATACTGTTTCTTTGCTGACATCAACTGCATTATTTTAAGCATTTCCCTGCCATTTGTAGCTTATTACAAAAAATAAATTCATTCAAATTAAAATAAAATGAGTGTCTGTCATTATATATTTATTACTTTTATTTAATTCACTTCAACATAGCAACAATAAATAGGACATTCAATTGTGGTAACTACATAGAACTGGACATTTAATGTGAAATGCGTCTTGTGGACATATTTGTTTTCCCTTTACATGACACATTTAAACATATAAAGAGCTGTTTAGGATTAGTTAGAAGGAATTTAATGCTGAAGTGAAATGACCTGACTAATCACAATCACATTGAGGAAACTCAAGCTTAGTTAAAAGAGGAACAAGCACACCAATGCATGGATCTGGTGTTAGTTTAGGTAATCATGAAACAACATTTCTGACTATAGTGATAAACAATATCCTACACTCTCAGAAAGAAAAAAGAAAAGGTACTAAACTGTACCTTTTCTTGTCACTGGGGTGGTACCCTTAAGGGAACATCTTTTGTACCTTTCGTGTGCATCTTTTACCTGGTAACGTGAATATTCCTTTCAACATAAATACACCTAAAGGACCACTGTTGTACCTTTAATTAGCTTCTAGAGTAAAGCTTTAAAAAGGTACACTACATGCACTTTCCCAGGTAAAAGTTACACACTAAAGGTACAAAAGATGTACCCTTAAGGGTACCACCCCAGTGACAAGAAAAGGTACAGTTTAATACCTTTTTGTCTGAGAGTGTACCATCAACCAAGTGACAAAGACTCCTTTTTCAAATCCATTTCTGCGTACAAGTCTGCCCGTTTTGACCCTTACGTTTTAGTGACGACCTTTACAACACCCTTCCTATTTAAAAATCTTAACTTCTTTTTTTCGAGTTTGTACAACAAATAGGAGTGACAGTAGAATACTCATACACATAAGGGTGCTTCATTACATTAATTTCCCATAATTCACAGCTTTCTTTTTTTGTTTTGAGCAAACGGCATAGCGCGAGATACCAATTAAATAAATTCACTGGAAAATGCTAACAAGGGTAATCATTAATGAAAGCATGCAGTTGACATGAGCCGACTGGCATAATGCCACTGCTTGCTTTCACTCGTGATGCTACTATTTATCATTAAAGCATTGATTGACACGCTCATAAGTATTAAACCTCATTGTGAATAACATTTGTGTACATTAGCGGGAGATCGGTGACACTACCACAGTGGAACAGCAAACAATGTTAATGGTGGCACACTTGTAATACTGACATTACTTCTACCAGGTGCCTTTACTTTCCAGCTTAAGTGTTGACCAAATAAAATCAAAATCATACGAATGCACAAAACTGAAGTGAACAAAATCCTCACATACAAGGATTATATTGAACATTCAATTAAAAAAAAACAACCCAAAAAACCCACATGATTTCATTTGGAAACATTAAAACACACAAACGATATAAAACAAATTTACATGGAAAATGCGTAAATAAAACGCTTTGGTCAAGACAATATATATATTTTTTTGTCAAATGGAATGTCTTTCACATGGATGGCCTCCGTTATCAGTCTGCCACTCGCTCGTTCAGTGAACCAAAGAGCGACATTTCCCACCCCACTGGCCTCATGTCCCTTTTGTAAACAACAGCATCATCCTTGCTAGGCTAATACACAGAAGTTTGCACAAAATTTCAAATATAAAATTTCAGCTCATTCCAAAGTTCTGTAGCATGATGCATATAGCCATAGGCTCTGCAATCACAGCCTTATGAATAGTGGTTATATTTTGGCAGAGCTTATTACAATATTGCATGCCAAGTGAGGGACAAACAGAAGCCTGCTTCTCTCTTATCATTCAGCCTAATCTAAACGAGCTCAACACAGTCTAGCACAGTTTAACCCACATAAACAACCTGGTAAACTTGTACAGTTTGGTCTCATGTCAAAACTAGTGCCATTGAAACCCTTCTGGAATAGTGCATCTCCATTCGTATAAAGTCCTTACGCAGATCATGTCTCAACCGTGTTATATTACATGCCATGATTGTGTTTGTGTTTCTATATTTCTTATAGCATGTGAATGCGTGTGCATGTGTGTTTGTGTATACGTTTTGTGGACTTCACTCAAAGGCCCAGACCTCCAGATTTTTGACAGTGAAATCTTGTTGTGATGACAATGGCTGGTTGTTGAAGGTGGAGCATTTGGAGGTGGTTCCGTGATACAGGTCGGCATCCAGCCACAGGCCAATGTGACCCCTAGCAAGACATACTAGAGATGAAATGCGCAGAAACGCTACATATTGACCCACTTGACTGACTAAATTCATATTTTAACTCACCCTCCACCTCCGATCTGGAGAGAGTCCAAGTTTCCCTTCACAAAGTAGGAGTTTTCGCCAGTCCAGCGGAACACCTTTTGAATAAAAATATACTTGTTATTATTCCACTTCATAATCTAATTTCACCCAGCCTCAAAAGTGTTTCATATCAATGCTGGTTGATGAACTAAGGCTATGTTCAGACAGGCAGCTCAAATACAAATTTGGCAGGGAAGATTTTCTGCAGTCCGAACAAAAAACCACATGAAAACTGACTTTCTCGAATCTGATTCAAGCCCCATTTGTATTTGGTTTTTAAATCCGATTAAAATTGCATGGAGCAGTCAAATTGGAATTTGTTTTTCTTCGTCACAAGAGTGTGCGGCGCTTCTTGACATCATAGATTTGTGATAAGAACAAACCATGGATGAAAACATAGCAGCATAGCATCAGTTTACCTTAATTTCAGGGCTGAAGGTGTAGAGGAAGGTCTCCCCAGTGCCATAATAGTGCTCACTAACTCTAAATGGGTGAGTGGAGAAAACTCCAAAAACCTGCCAATAAAAATCATACAAAGCAGCATTAGGTTTCACTTTAACGGCCCACCACAACATTTCTGTGTGCAATGTAACAATTACACAGGCAATCTTGTTTACATGCAGTGGCTTATCAGGTAGTGTGCGTGTGCGTGCATGTGTGCGTGCGTGCGTGCGTACCTGATCGTTCATGTCTTTGATGACCAGCAGCACGGGGCAGTCCAGCTCCCCCAGGTTCCTGTACAGAGTCTTCAGGCTGGTTCCATGCACCACTGTACTGTAGGCCAGCCTCCAGGGATAGCCCTGAACCCGGGCTGGGAGCCGTGCAGTCAGCTGCAGGGGTCACAGGGTGTCTGTATGTCATTTATGGTATGCACTGTTTGTTTATGGGAGTGGCTCCTAGAAATATTCTTTGGCTTAGCCAAAAATGGGCTTTTGTGGATAGCCAACACAAACCTACCCCTAAAACTAACCATACCCATAAACAAACATTTTAATTAGACATAGCTTTCAAGCTAGTCGTGAGTGAATATTACAGCCATGTGTTTTAAGTCAAGATTGGACATAAACTCTGCAGGGCTGTGCACTGCTAATTTAATGGATCACAGCTCACATTCATGTCTGTGATTTTTGACAAGCTAGTAACGCACTCGTCCACAGAGTTTCGTTCAGATCCTATACCTCTCCTCCTGTGGATTCGGTTAAGAAAATGGGTTAAACTTTACTCCCTTGTCTAAACCATTGCGGTATCAGCTATTTAATTTACACCCATGCCAAGCACAACGTAGCGACGTATTGTTAAGTCCTGAAAGGAGGTCAGAGGTGCCCATGCCTAGATACAGCCGCTAAACTACTATTGGTCAGTCGCCATTTAGGAAACAGAAATAGCGAAGGGTCAATTGAAGGCGTGCTCTGCACTCTGAAATAAAAAGTTTGTTAGGCCATAACTTTCTCCACAAATGCAAAATGGGTAACAGGTCAGCCTAATTCAGGCATTCAAAGAACAGACTAACAAAATGTAATTTACACTGCTGTAATATGGCTAGTATTTCTTGTTCCCACACTCTACTGCTTGAAGAAGTAATTGTGTGTAATTAAGTAAACATGCGTTTCTGGAGAACCTTCTCAACGTGAGTGTCCTCAAGTAGTGTGGTGGGGTCCATCAGAACAGACAGCAGGTCCAGTGGTTCCTCGTCCTCAAAGCTGCCAAAACTCTGCCTCCTCCTCGCTTCGTTCATGGTGATGATCTGAGGAAAGATTTGAGCAATACAGCATTCAATACACGACCTAAAACCCTGTGCTCAATACACCATTTAAAACAAAGGAAACGTCCCCTATGATGCTGAGGTGGGGTCTAAATACAAAGCAAGCTTAATAATATCCATTCACCTCCCAGTTCCTGGGCACTGGGTCACTGAAGAAGTTATCAATCATGTGAAGTTCGTCCTTCTCTACGACTACGAAGCCCTGCTCCTGTGCATCTTTTCCATAGGCACCAGGAGACCACTGGATGAAGAACGAGTAGAGGTGGTCCACCCTGAGAAGACCAGCCAGAACAGTTCAGTAAAGCGGACATGCAAACTTTAAATTAATTATAACCAGGGCTCGACGTAAACTTTGTAGATCACCAGCCACCGGTTGTACCCAGCCAGCAGTTTTCTAGCCAATTGTAACTGTATACAATACAAATGAATCTATAAATTTAACATTTCATGTTCTGGGCCACTGGAACAATGATATGAGGAAAGATTTGAGAAGCACAGCACTCAATACACAACCAAAACAGGACACTAAATAACCAGTGTGCTAAATTCCCAAATTTCCCCTTGGGGATTAATTAACTACATCTATCTATCTATCTATCTTCAAAAAACAGGGGCAAACTTGTAGCTACAAATGATGTATTTTTTTTAACTAATAGTCTTGATGGGAAGTTAGCCTCGTTAGCTGAATCATAAACAAGCCACCTGCTTACCTGTCCACCATTTCTCGTTGAAGCATGTGCGTTGGTCTTTTTGCTTTTACTCATTCTTTACCTCTTTTTGATTGCGATTATTGCATGCTGTCTGTTTCACCACTATTTGCCCCAGTCCTTTCACACAAATTGTATGTTGCCACATTTGGTCTAACTAGGCTTCTACGAGGTGAGAACAAAACAAACCGTATAGAAATCACAGTTTACATATCAAAAGTACGAGATAGACCAAGGTAGAATGATGAGTAAATTCATGGCACATGCAAGGTGACATTTTACAAGCGCTACATATATAGACCTTTTTGTAAGGTTACTCACAAAAATGGCTGGTTACCTGCCAATGCCAAAACATACCTGCATTTGGCATGTGATTAACCTCAAGCCCTGAGAACCCACACACAAACAACCCACCTTTCCTGTGGCACAGCAAACCAGTACTCTGGGTGTTTTCCTCTGCCCCCAAACGAGTGGGTGGGGCTAGAGGTCCGACCAATAGCAAAGGATTTCCTCATGGGCTTCCCCACTTTGAAGCAGAGAAACATAGGTGGTTTCTTGCTCTTCTCCTCTGTAGAGAGCAGCATATCTGCAGAGAGGATTTACACAATGAGCATGTCCACCTCTATTCAAATTCTACCTTAACCAATACCTACTGGTCTCTAGGCTGGCTATAATAGACTAAAACCATCAAAATAACAGTGGAAAACCACAAAACATTTTCTACTCAACAGACCAAAATGTTGAGTAACTTCTGATTGTAAAAGCAGTTCAAAAGCTGAAGAGAGAAAAAACAACAACACACTACTTAAACATATTAACTGCGAGTAGAATGTTTGCAGTATTATGCAAGTGTGTCTGCCAAATGTTTGTTGTTTTTCCACTGACACTGCAGCAAAAGACAATATGAAGGGCGCTTCAATTGTTAAATATATCCCATTCAATTCAATTTTATTTGAATAGTGCTTTAAACAATAGACATTGTCACAAAGCAGCTTTACAGAAATCCAGATGTAGATCTCTAGATCCCTAATGAAAAAGCCAGAGGCGACAGTGGCAAGACAAAACTCCCTGAGACAATATGGGGAAGAAACCTTGAGAGGAACCGGATTCAAAAAAGGGAAACCATCCTTTTCTGGGTGATACCTGATAAATGGGATTATAAATCATATTATTTTTGGGATTATATACATATACACACACACTTATTATATAATGTGTGTGTGTGTGTGTGTTTGTATATATATATTACACACACACACACACACACACACACACACACACAGATATACACACACAAAGTGTAAGATGTAATTTATCAAATATAGGTGGTGAACATCCAGTAACATACAGCCTTTTCGCAAGCACATGCTCATATCCCCTCACCTTCGATTGGACCATGCATCCTTTTCAGCAGCCATGACTTCATCTCTGTTTCATTGGTTTGTAGGTCTTCCTCCTTCTTGATTAGCTCTTCATCTGAATTTGGTCTCTTCATTGTCTCCTTGTCTTCGTCATAGCTTGGTCCAGAAGAACTACATTTTCCAGAGTCTCCAGTGACCCCACCAGAGCCTACCATCCTTTTTTGGTCCTCAGCTGCTGCTTCCACTTGAGAAGCCTCATTAGTGAGAATCTCAGTCTTATTTAACCTCTCTGCATCTTTCAGCTTGTCCGCTACTGTAACCCTGTGTCCTTTTTCACTAGGTTTTGTTCCAGCGTACAGCGTGTTGGGTTTGTCTCCATCTAAGACTGGTTCCACATTTTCATCTGTGGAACGATTATAAAGTCCTTCATCCTCCTCCTCTTCTTGGTCTGCATCACATGACCTCACGGCCTCCACTGTCTGGTCTGTGAGGAGCAGCACATTCATTTTTGCCTCCCCAGTGTCATTTAGATGCTGTAGGGACACCCCGTCCAGTCTGAGGCAGGTATTGTTGGCAGTCTCAGGCCTGCTGTGAGAAGTCTCGGTGCTTCCGTTCTCGGTTCCGGAGTCACTCTGCAACAGCTCAAGCTCAGTAAAGCCTTCGTCAGATGGCGACTTATCAGCGGGGTGGCAATCAGCCACCTCTGAAACCGCCGTCTCAATGTCATCTAATATGATTGGACGGCTGGGTTTGCCGAGGGCCTCGTAGCGGCTGAAAGGGTTCAGGTCCTGTTCGGATGGAAGTTCCACCCACTCACCTGGCCTGTATAATGGACACAGATCCTGAGGTATATCACTACCGTGGAAACAGGGGCCATCATGTGTGGGTGATGGGAAGGAAAAATTAAAGAGAGAAAAAAAAAAAAAAAAAAACTTAAATATGAAGAACAAACTAAGGAAAATTAAATTATGAACTCATAACAAAACTAAAAGCAAAACTAAGGAAACTTAGGGGAAAAATAAAAAAAATCATGAATAAAAAACAAAACAAAAACACACTAGGTAATAATTCATGATAAACATTTAAAAAGGCAATAGAAACAACGAGAGAAGAGAAGCCAATGTCAATAATACGCATAGCACAGTGCTAAGTCATGTGATAAATGATGACTGACATTATATAAACACTGCAATGCACACAATGTGAGATATTTGAGGAAACACCGGTGTATCCAGATGAGACAGAAGCAGTAGCTGCTTACGATGGCAAAGCATCCTTGAGCTTCATGCGGGACACGTCGTCATACAAAGCCACGGACAGCACCTCTTCCATGGGGCAGATGAGGCCGTACTCCTCACAGCCATGCTCGATCACGAGAGGATCCGATTTATGTGGGTCAAACATAATATTATTGGGCGTCACAATCATCACACCGCCAACAACTCCCTGAGAAATGAGAAAAATAAGAGTGGAATTTGCTCCTGAAATTACAGTTCAGTCATCAGTTTAAATACTGGTTTGCCTTGCTAATGGGACCATTGCATTGGATGGGATTTCCACAACTGTGATTAAAGAGTGATATTCTACTAAATTACCCAGCGCAAAATCAGTTAAGATTTGTAGCAGGACTAAACAATAAGGGAAGGGGTTTCAAGAAAGGCCCTGGACAAAAGATGCTTCACAAAATCCAAACCCATCCTCTCTGCTTGACATGTGTGCATGTGTAGAGGTTTATTAGATCAATCTGAAGTCAAAGAAACCTACAGCTAGAGGTTATTGAAGGACCACTACAATGTTTAAAAAGTATAATTCCAAGTTGAACTTTAGAAACATCTAGTTCTCACCATGCCATCTGTGAAATACTTGCAGCTCATCTTGAGGAATTTGACCGGGCTCTCATCCTCAGAGGGAGGAGAGAGCTCCCGGTGCCGTGGTCGGCAGCTTGATTTGTCATCCTAAAAACACACCGCTTTGTCTTATAAATGTCATTCAAACATAGAATCGATGGCGATACGGAAATGAAGGCAAGAATATTATATTATGAATTACCTGCTGGTAAAGCGTATAAAATGTCTATATTGTAAACAGGGTAACTTAAAGGCAAAGTGCTATGAATGAGTGATCGCTTACATAGGAGTAATCAGTGATAGCTGTTCTACCTGTAACTCTTTTTCTGACATCACAAATTCAGAGGAAACATTGGCTGGGGAGCTGGTCTCTGACTGGCCCATATCAGGGACAAAGAGTTTCTGTAAAGAATGGACAGGGCATGACACTCTGTGGGGGAACTGACTCAATAGTATTGAAACAAGCTGAAAATAAGTTAAGCAAGTGCCAACGTGTAATGTGAATCTGAATGTAAAAAGGGAGGACAAGAGAGTGAGCAAGTGTCATTTTTGCAAATTCATGCACTGTAGAAAGAGACCCACCTGTCCTGGAAGCACGCTGCGAGAGAACAGACGATTCAACTGCACTAGGTTATTTGGGTTGATGTTGAACTTCAGTGAAATGCTGTTCAAGGTGTCTTTAGAGCCCACCTGTGCACACACACACACACACACACACACACACACGTGTGGTGCTATAATATTACAATGAGCAAGATTAACTCATATTTCCGTTTAAACATAAACGCACAGACACATTAATAAACAAATTAGACACATTATTTATATTAAAAAA
>JAOUQW010000023.1:3679767-3692436 GCA_028565825.1 Olivaichthys viedmensis
CTGACCTAAACATTTATAAACGCTTATTCCAACAGGCGTCAACTGACCTAAACATTTATAAACGCTTATTCCAACAGTCAGTTGTCATAAAGGCGGCTTTTGTCAACTTAACTGACACCTGTTGGAATAAGTGTTTATAAATGTTTGTAAGTTGTCATGAAGGTCTTATGTAGGTGTCATGTAGCCTTCTGAACACTGCCCTACAGTAAAGTGTTACCAGATTTTCTTGTGTATTACAATTTTCTTTTTGGGGTGGCACGGTGGCGCAGTGGGTAGTGTTGCCGCCTCACAGCTAAATTTGAGTGTGTGTGTGTGATGCCCTGCGATGGACTGACATCCCATGCAGGGTGTATTCCCGCCTTGTGCATAGTGTTTCCCAGGATAGGCTCCGGATCCATGACCAGGATAAAGCGCTTACTGAAGATGAATGAATTTTCTTTTTAAAATGTGTAAAAATATACAAATGAGGCAATAAATCATTAAGTATGCGCTAATTTGCATATCACAAAAATCAATTTTTCAACAAATGCAATTCAATCATTTTTACAGTTTAATAAATTGTTATTTAATGGAAATTATTATTTTTTTAAACACTACTCAAATGTATGACAAGTGCATATTGTTCATAGGACAAAATGTCACTCAAAGTCAAAACTACTCAAGATAATTAAGAAGAAAATCCTGTGTCAAAGTCTTGCTTTCAGACCTACAGCATGAGCCAGCGTGTAAAATTATGTGAATATTCCTCCTTTAAAGGCTGAGAAAAGTGACTTGGTTCATGGGGAAACGGCTGATAAACATAACGTCAGTAACCAACAGAATCCAAGGAAACAATTCAAAATTTCAGCATGAATTATTGGGTGATCTAAGGAAATGTCTACACATGGACTACACACCATTATGTTTCAGGAAATTAGCTTTCTAACGATATATAATTTAATAATAGAGAGATTTAAAAAGGCCCGTCAAACGTCTACCTGAAAAATGAAACAGAAAATGTTGCGTAGTTACTGGAGTTGGGATAAAAGAAAATGTAAAGTATGTATAACCTATAAATAATCTGCAACTTCTTTTAACATGTTGCGGAAAGTATGAAAGTTAGAGATGGGAAAAAATCACATCATTTCTGCCCTGTGGAGCCTGGCCTTAAAGGGTTCCACATAACATTTCATAAGATCTCGTTGCTGTGATGGAGGCGCTGTAGGTTACTGACGCTGTGCTGTCGAGGCAGCTGGTGCTGTGTGATGTGTGAAACATGAATGAGTGAACGTGTAGGAGGTCTCACTGCAGCAGGCCGAATGTTCCACTGCATGATGTCATGTGACTTTATGAGGGAAATGAGATTAGGTTACTGTTATGACATGAAGTCTCGAGACGCCTTATCTACATCTCTACAGCAAATGTTAAAGAGGGGAAAGACGGGCACCCGCATTCTTCCACACATAAGATGGAATGTGTGTGTGTGTGTGTGTGTGTGAAGCAGCTGCCGCAGCTGTACAGTATCTAATACACCACTTTTCAGTACTGGGAATGTTACACGTTGCCAAACACTTAACAAAGTAATAGAAACCTGCATGATATATAAATAAAAGGTTGTGATACTACCTTGAGATGACTAACTCTCTGATCACTTCCAGCCTGCTTCCATACACACGCTTTCTCGTGAGCGTGGATGAATGCGAGTCCGACCCGTTCCCCTCTTTGACACTCAGGGAGACACAGTGCATGTAAAGATGAGGGCTCTCGAGTGTGGAAGTCTGCACTTCACCCAGTTCACTTACTTAAGGATTGAAAAAGCAGCCCTCCACTCACTCACTTCAGCTCCACTTTAACATCGTCTCTATGGCAACACGGACGTCTCCAACCTGCTTCGGTGAGCGTTGTGAAATGTAAAACTGGGAAAAAGTTTGTGTGATGGCGCTTGAGCGCAGAGAAGAACACTTTTTCATGGAACTTTTTCATGAACTATTCACAGGAACAGGACGGAAACTCCCAGCACATCAGCGAGTGTGAAGACATTGATCACCTTATTACACACCTCCTAAACGAACAGTTTGATCTAAAATGACCTTTACACCAAATGTGGTCAATCAGCCAAGACATGTTTGGTGTCTGAACTTCGCTTCTTATAACTACTGGTTTAGCATTGTGCAAACTGCATGTCGAAATCATCACACACTCGTCTCAAATGACATTGGCTCAGTAACAGCATGTGTACGCGAACAATTTCATAAAATAGTCTGTATTAAATAAAAAAAACTTTGGACCACATCTTTTACCCGAGTCTAATGCTTCTGAAAAGTGCCTCTATATTTATCCAGCACACCTTGTTTTACTACTAGGTTTTAATACTAGGTGAATTCATAGTATATATACTGTAGATGTATAGACATGAGTAGATCTACTCAATGAGTTTTTAAACGTTGAGGGTTTTTTTAATTAAATTTGTTTTTTTTATCCTCATCTTCTTACCTGGAGACCCCAGACCCTCTTTAACGGCTTAAACATACTTAAGTTTTATTGACATAATACTTAATAATCTTTCGCTTATTAACACGATTTTGATTTAATCACATGTTTCAGAAGTCTTGTTACAGAATGCAAATTTGTAAAAGGTTTTTCTGTTGGACTTGTGCTTAGACAGATCAGTTTTCTATTTCGGATTTGTGTTATTGCCTGGAGTCAAACTGATGCTGAATGGGTTTTTTTTTTTTCCTTTTTGGGGCAAACAAATAAAATAAATATTCACGTATGCATGACCCATATAACAGAAACCACAAACTTTAATATTAGTAATTATGTTTTATGATAGTTTACGCATTTAAAAAGGTTTTAAAAGGGAGTTTTACAGTGTTTAAAACGGGTCAAAAGACAAAAACAAACTGAAGGAGAAAAATAGGGCAATTTTGAAATTAATACTATTTTTATACATAAGACATTGATGTCTCTGGGGATCCTCCGCAAAAAAAAAGACAATTTTAAAAGAAATTGAGGGTTAAAGCAGTTTTCTAAGTGAAAATTTAGGCTCAGCTTTGTATTCTCTAGCATGTGGTCTGATTTTAGCATAAATATGTTGTGTAATCTGTCCATTTAGATTTTTTTTAAACATTCCATTATTTAAATGCTTTTACTTTGTGTACTCTGGGTAAAAAGCCTCAAGATTTGGGTATGAAATTTCAAGTGGAAAATGGAAAATATATGCTGAAATCTTAAAAGGTTAACTAAACATACAAGTATTCAAGTAGGCTGCAGTATTTTTCTTCAGAAATGCAAGTTGCATCCCTTGTCTGTGAGCTTTCGGAGCTTTCGTGGCTTTATTTGATTCATGGAAATGTACTAATCCATGTTTCCTGTGCAATGTTTGAATTCTTTTTTGGCATGTTTAGTTTGCTAACAGCCAAACAAACTCATAAATTCACGAGCCAGACTGCGTTCCTATTGGCGGATTCGCCTTCTGTATGTAGCAGGTGTTTGCGTTCGGGTGCTCATCGGTAAATGGTAAATTAATTGCGTGAACAATGCGCATGTGCACTGGGATATCAAGAAGCTGGAGCATCCAACCATCTAATTCATTCCATCATGTAGCTACGCACGTTATGATGGAGAAATGAAAGCCGTTAACCTGGAACGTGTGTCTGTTTGCTGCTCGTCACCCACGTGTGGAAAGCAAGGTGAAGCTCTGCCATACGTCACAACTCGTAAACAACTCGTAAACTCGGGTATCATGGAAGTAGCCCGAGTTCACCACTTGTATTTACCGCTTTGTCGGCGGTTCGAGTGCAACTTCCTGGTGCTAAACTCGGAAGTAAAAATTTCTACATATAATTTCTATAAAAAGTTTCTGTCTAATCTGGAATGTGAAATGTGTGAGTGATGTTCTAAGAAAGCTGTGAAGCAAACCATTAAAAAGCATCATGTTTGCAGAACATTGCAGGAATGTTATCTTTGTAAATTTACAGACTCTGTTAGCTGAAAAATGAGAACGTCGCTACAACACAAATCAGGAAGGAAAAGTTTAGAGTGAACATTTTGGATTTCTGAAGAAACTGTTCTGGCGCAGGTCAATGACATTTCTCTTTACTGCAAAACGTTAATGTTCAATTTAAGACGTTACTGCCCTACAAAGATCCAGGTACTAGTACATGGTGTATAATGCAAGTATGTAGTACAGTATGAGACATAGCTCCTATTTACAAATTTACATGCTTTTTATTGACTCAACTAAGTTAGCCAGACTTAAAATTATTTGAGTACCATGCCAGAAAGAAAACAACAGTAGACCAGTATGAATTCTGTGCTGGCCTGCTCCAAGCTGGTTTATGCTGGTTAGTGCAGCTTTGGTTTTGTTGGTTAAACAGCATGGTCTTGTTAAGTTCACTATCAAACCCTTGTTGGTAAAGCTGTTCATGCTGGTCACCAACGATGCTGGGCTAAGCTGTTTTCTCAGGAGGGTACGCATGACTTTATAATAGTACATCCAAATTAGGATATGACCGTAATAGGCAGGGCCGTCGCTAGTGACAATTCTAGACAATTCTAGGGACCCACACCTAGAGGAGGGCCCAAAATAAATGACAGTAGAATGTCTGAAAAGATTTAATCTATAAAAAATGCAATATGAAATAAAAGAGGGTTTGGGTCCCAAAACTATATTCTTTCAGGGGGCCCAGAATTCCTAGCTATGCCCCTGGTCATACTGTATGTTAGCATAATACACCAGCATTGGCTACTATAGTTACCGTACTATTCTAACATACTATTTAGTACGATAGTTTTGAATGCAGCCTTCATCTTACGAAGCGAGGGTTATGTTAAGACCATACAGTACAGCCAAACTTAGTAGCCTAATGCCCACCAGAAAGAGGGAGCACATTGCACCTGCTATAGTATCACTACACAATTTGCCTCTCTCATTTTTTTTTTTTTTTTTTTAAAGCTATTAACGGCTTAGCATTATCATGGATGACTGACAGGCTGTGTTCCAAATTGAGTTTGAGGATTGTCAAATGCTGTCTTACTGAAGAGTGGTGGCTCAGCACTTAAAACTCTACTACTTACAGGCAGTGGTGGCTCAGTGGTTAAGGTTCTGAGCTACTGGTTCCACCAAGCTGCCCACTGTTGGGCCCTCGAGCAAGGTCCTTAACCTTCAACTGCTCAGCTCAATAGTAAGTTGCTTTGGATACAAGTGTCTGCCAAATGAGTAAATATAAATGAACATTCCTAGAGTGAAATACAATAAAAAATAATGATGATGCATTTTGTTTTCCGGCACTCACAACTTCTCAAAAGACCGCCTCTATTATAAACAGCTAAAAACCCATCATTTTACTTAAAAATGTTTTGAAAACCCTTTTTTTTTTTTTTACTAATATTTAATTTCTCAGCAAGCACAAAGACATTTAAAAGGCATTAAAAAAATAACGTTGTTTAGGGTTTCGGCCCAAATGAAAGTCTTTAATACGTCTTTAAGGTCTACTTCAAATGGATCAATAATTTTTTATGCGCCAATTTGAGTCAGGCCAATCAATAATGGACGTCCATGTACGTGTCTCGCAAAACAGTGCTCACTGGATTATTTCTCCTTTTGACTTTTGAATAAATGTCATGTATTGATTTTATGAAGTTCATTTTGTATTACATTTTGATCTTTCATTGTTTTTCCAGTTGATGTGAAATTTCAGTTTGATGCTTAAAAAATAATAATAATAACAACAACAACAACAACAATAATAATAATAAAAAAAAAATATCAATATAAAAATATAAATACTAATAACTTTTATTATTATAATAATTATTAACAGTGTTGTTATTATAAATAGATACATAATAATCATTTACCCTAATTGCGTATAATTTGCACAGCCCTTTATTTCCATAATAAAAAAGGAAACGAAATGACGGATTTATTGAACTTTATTACTCGTATTTCTACGACTGGTATTGGGTTCCATTCTTCATCCCACTATTTTCACAATGTCCAGAATTAGTATCATCTGATAACATTAGCAATTACAAGTAATAAAGTTACAATGTTTTGATAAAGTCGTCATTTCGTTTATTTTTCATTATAACGAATTCATTATAATAAGGAAAGTTACTAATCCACTGAATCAGATACTAGGCTATACAGTAACACATATAAAGTGGGGGGAAAAAAACCCCCCAGACAAAAGTAGTAAAACAGAACTGAATTATATTTAAAAAAACCAAAACGATTTTATGATTAACAATTAACTAGTAAAATTGTTCTAAACTGAAAACTATCTAATAATACGCAATAATAATTCATATATTTTTGTTCAATATTAAAGAATAGCAACGGTGATAATAATAATAATAATAATAATAATAATAATAATAATAATATGATTTAGTAGTAGTAATAATATTATTATGCCGAATATTGAGCCACTTCAGTAAATTTGTCAGATACGTCAGGAATGATGGATGTCGTGCGCGTTACTGAAGGCCGTTGCGCGACGCCACTATTGTCCAGCGCTTTGTGTGTCGGAAGTCTCGATGTTGTTGTTGTGGACAGATTTATAGCCAACAGCCACCTCCTTAGAGCATTTCATTGTCTCTCCATTTCCTTTTTTAGCGAGCTTTGAAATGATGTGGCTCAATACTTACTTGTTTGCGTGTGCACGTAGCCTTATATGCTTCATACCTTTTAAGCTGCATTTAAAAATATATTAATAGAAAAAATAATGAATGCATACACCTGTAGATTTTGTCCCTCATTATTTGGCCTATAAGATGCGTGAAAATGGTTCTGCACTGTGTGTGGTGTTTCGGGGAAGTACACTGTTAAGTGGGTGCAGTTCCTTAATGATTGTCAAAGCAAAAACTGTGCATTCTTTCTGTGCATTTGTCTTGCCCGTGTCTAGACCAGAACAAGGCTGTAACTCGTGTATACTCTAATGAGAGAAGAGCTGTGCAGAGGAGAATAAGCAGGACTCTCCATATCTCCATTTCCTTCTCTTGGGCTCTGTCTCCATCCCAAAAATCCACAGACTTCCTGGGTCCTGCTCCCTGCTGTCTGAGACATAAGACCACAGTTCTGTACTGGTGAATGGCTCTGCCAGTCAGATTGCTGATAAACCAGGACCCGGGACAGCATGAACCTGGCAGGCAGACTGGTAGACTCTCTCAACCATTTAAAACAAAACAAACAAAAAAACAAAACAAATGAATGTATTACATTATCTCTTTCTTGATCCAAAAATGACCTAATGAAGGTTACATCTAAGCTATTTGTCTCGAAAGGTGTTTTTGTGTGTGTGTTATCTGTGATTTAGTGGCTTTAAGGAACCTTTTTGGATTTAAAAAAGTAGTGACGATATCATTTTAATTTTTTTAGTGTTTTGTTTGAAAAATGGCAGGTTGTTTTCTGTCATATGGTTCATTTTACCATTAAAGGAAATACAATCTTAGCCAGGAAAGCAGTGTGAGACCCTTATGACACTACACACAAGTATATACAAGTATATACCTACTATTGTAAAAGATCATTTATTTCCCATCAAAATATATCTTTAACATCATCAGGTTTTATGATATAGTCACTCTTCTTCGCCATTAAAGTGCAAGGTGATTCAAGTTCTATTACGAAGAAACACTCAAACATATAGGATACTGGAGAGCAAAGTGTTCAGTTCCTGCTCCGTCACACACCCAGGAAACAGATCATATATTAGGGTTTAATACTGTCTTGTACCCATTCCCCCATTACTGAAAGGCTGATTTGCACTATACAGTATGTATAATGTATAATTATTCATGTGTAACTTTTGACTGCTGATAATCCTGAAAGAACTGTAATGTTGGCCATAGAGTTGAAGGGTCCATGCTGACTAGTAAGAACAGTCCCTCAGAATGACTTGCCCAAAGTCCTGCAAAACAAAGGTCAAATTATTAGGCATTGCTTCACAGTCTATTAGAACATGTCAAACCTCGCAGGACTTTCTAAGTTCGCTGGATTGCCTTTCAATTGAATAACAATAATATATTGTGGGCAATCAAGGAAATTATAAAAAGTATCCTATGCAGTACTCTGTGTGTTTGTTTATGCCTGAGAATGTGTCGTGTGTAAGAGAGAAAGACAGATAGAAAGGGTGGTATGTGTGTGTGTATGTGTGAGGGAGCATCAGTCTGAAAAAACAACCTCTAAAAAAACTCAGCAGCGCCTGTGTGATGCCTAAAGGCCAGAATACTGTCAGCGTGTGTATGAACGAGGTGCCGGCTGAAGGAATGGAAGGGGCAGATAGAGGAAGCGAGGAGGAGGAGTGACAGAGCTCAGTGATGGAGCCGTTTGTTTCTGGGAGAAAGTAAAAAAACAAAGAAAAGATGGGAAGTTGGAGGAATGTAGTCTATAAGTGTGTGCGTATGTCTGCTGTGTTATGTGTATTCCTGAGTCTCCTACAGATGCGTGACAGATCTCTATTCGTCTCCTACAGATGCATGTCCCTACATTAGACACCAGGGCTGTAGGGGGTCAGTGGTCCCTCTTCCTGAGGGCCATAGTTCAGCCGGACCCCTGGCTCCAGGAAGAGCATTTCAGATGGAGCTGTCGCTGGAAAAAAAAAACATGGAAAACCCTCTCAATCTTTTCTTTCTATTTTGTTAGAAGAACATCTATCCCCATCTCCTGCTTCTCTTCCAGTGAATCCCATGTGACCCGCAATTAAAAACATTGCGTTATTTAACTGTAGACCAGATTCGTATAGCACCTAAATTCTCACCCGTCTTGCTGTCATCAGACCTGTTGACCTTTGTTAATTTGTGCACCTCTCTACACTCTAGTCTTCCACTGATCTGTGAAGGTGCGTGTGTGTGTGTGTGTGTGCAATGAAACAGAGCCTGATCAATGGGCTTTGTGTACCGCAGGGACAGGACTATTTGGACATCACTCACAAGCACATTCTCTAAGCTTATCTGAACACGGCACTATCTCGCAAAATCAATTATGCCTGAATCAGGCCAAGTGGATGCCCTGCATGCGTGTCTATATGCAGAGCCATGCTCGGGCTCTCGTTGACCTGCACTGACTAAGCTTAATCATGTCTATCTGTCACAAAAATAATGGGCCTGTCTGAAAGGCCTCTGACCTGTTCATCAAACCATCAGGTGAAACATTATGGGAGGAGGTTATCTGCCTTTGATAGAGGAATAGCTTTGGAAGGAAGCATGAGGTCTTAATCAATGTTTTACACAAGCATGACTGTTTGCTTATTATATGTTGGGTTATATATATATAAGTGTTGTGGAAGGTTATGACCTTCTGTGTTTTTGTTGTTCCAAAGTCTCAGTGTAATGGGTTTGGGGATTAGCTTCTTGTTTGCCTGCTTTGTTTTTGATGTTTGGTGAAGATGTGTAGTCACCACAAAACACGCACACACACACACACTTATTTTGCTTAGCTCCCTCAAAATCTCAGGTATGGCAGTAGGGACTCCGCCCTTTAGCAGAAATCCTGCATAAGAGAGAGAACAGTATTCCAGTCACTCTAATATATGTGATACTGTAACAAATTCATTGCAGTATTGCATCATCATTTAACTAAGCCAATAGATTACATTACCTCTGTTTCACAAGTGGGTAGGTGTGATAGGGAGGTCACAAGCACAGTCTGGCTCTTCTGTGCTATTTGTTCACGATCATTTTATCCACAATATTTATTTATAGCCCCAGTGGCTGTGAGAGAGCAAGAGAGAGAGAAAAGAGAGAAAGAATTGGACAGAGGAGAGAAGAGGGGGGGCTCCCAGGACCTCACCCTAAGATAAGAACAGACCAAAGTCCGAGCAAACACTAGGCCAGCAGCCCACTGAGCCGCTGATAACAGCAGTCTCACTAGTCCACTAGTCTCACTAGTGTGGTAGTCCATAGCGGCATATTTACTACAATACCTCAATCAGACACACAGCATGCATGCAAATGGAGCTTAGATCATCAATGGAGTGCCCTAATTACTGTATTACATTATCAAGTCAAGACAAGGCAATTCATCCCATCTATATACAAGTATACAGTGGGATGAAATATTGTGCCTCTACAGTGGCATTGTACACATATGGTGCAAATAGTGCAGCAAGTGTAGGCAAAAAGAACAGACCACAAAGATTATAGAGAAAAAGAATGGATGAACAGAAAAAGCACCGAAAAAAGCAGAAGAGCTAGAGGCAGAAGGTGGAAAGAGAAAATATTGAGCACAATTATTAGCACTGCCCCTGCCACTCCTTGGTTAGGAATGTATACAGCATTAGTTGCCATTTATACATGCATAGTTACAGTTGATTTTTCAGTGTGTGTGCATTGGAGGGTGGTATAACAAAAGAGACGAGCACAAATACTTTAGAATGTATTTTTAATTCATACACTTACTGGCCACTTTATTACACACAACTACCATGTTGGTCCACAGGTGTACAGTTAAAGTCTATAGATCATCATCTTCCATACACATCTTTCATATTTGTGTTAATCATCCTCTAGCCCTTCATCGGTGTTATCTTTCTGACCACTGCACCACTGTTCACTGGATATGTTTGGTTGGCTGACTGTTTCTCAACCCACCAGTGACATTAAGGTATTAAAAATCGCATCAACACTGCTGCACCTGATACACTCATACCATCGCCACACACACTCTGCTGTCAGTGTCGCTGTTGGGCTGAGAATGGTCCACCACCCAATTAATATCTGGTCAGTGGTGGTCCTATGGTGATCCCTTTCCATTGATGGACGAGGTAGAGAGGGGTTGACAAACTGTGCAAAGCCACAGTAATTGTATACCTACAAACAGACCAGTATATGGTAGGTATATGGTGTATGGTACCTGATAGACTTGCCAATAAGTGTAATCCAAAATACCCAAAATGTAAATGTATTAAATTAATCTATCTAATCTAATAAAATATTAAAATAAAAGTATTTTTGGAAAATACAAAAACACATTTTACAGTAGACCAGTAGTATCACTTCAGTTGTTAAAGGTAATGTTAGCATGCTGGTGAATAATAGCTAATACTTATGCTAGGTATAAACACACCACGATTAGCACGATTAAGCATGTATTTAAATGAGTCAATCAATTATACTGTCTCTTTGGTTTCAAAAGTATTACTGTACTACCACGAATGTTAATCTGTTGTTAAATTTTACTCCCGGGTGAGAGATTAACATAGCTACAAGATTAAAGCAGCTTCACCTGCTAGCTAGCATCCAGCTCCACAACTAGTGAAAAGAATGATGAATAATAATGGACATTAAAAATCATGTGAAATCTTTTAAACACTTATTATTAACATCCAGTAAGAACAGTCAGAGGTTTTGCAACGTGCTGGATAGAGATGAGTCAGTCACACATTTCTACGTCTCCATTTCCTCTCTGAAGAGTCGGTCAGGAGTTTGGAAGCTGCCGCGCTTCTCATGAACTGTTCCCAAACTGAAGGTGTCTTTGATAAGATTTTGGTGCTGCGGAATATTTCTAGCCATAAGACAGCTCTGGTGTGAGTATCTGCTGTAAATACACCAGAATTACATGAGCGTTAGTTTACATATAGCCACCACACAAAGCTGTTTCTAAATTTAGAAAATATAAAAATACAGAACACAAAAACATTTGATGTAAATTACATAAAATACAGATTACAAAATAGTATTTTGTGTTTCAAATATTTATCTGAAATAAACGTATCAATCATACCAAGAATAAAATGAAACTGATGTTAGGACCATGAAAGCGTTTGCCTTGGTGCCATCATTGCAGCTATAAAATCATATCTTGTTACCAGGTGCAGTGCATTGTTTTCTTTTCGGTTTGTTTTGATTTTATTCCCTTTATTTCATTTTTGCCATCCATTGCACTAATCTCTGACTGAAAGTTTGATTAATATGTGGTCTCTGGGACCAAGTCGATGCTGGTCAGAACTGGGCCATAGAAGTGAAGAATGAGGTAAAAATCAGCAAATATCATAGACTTTGTGCTTTGTCCTGTAATGTTTGTTTGTTAATAACATTAATTTGATGGTCATTTTAATTGCAACATGTCCTCCTACATCATGCAATGCATCTGACTTTAGTGTTATAAATATTGAGAGATTAGCTATAGGTAACTATAAGAACAGAAAACCTAAACTTAATTTGCCCATACACTAAAGGCTCAAGCCTTTAGGAAGCAAAGTTTTGTGTTGTCACTGACTGCGCCTTTCATGGAAAGGGGCGGTGTACCGAGTAAAATGCTTACTGGGTGTCTGATTTACAGTAGTTATATTCATAAATGTTTGCAACCAGGTATTTATAAATGTATTTGACAACTCCCTAACACCTGTCCTGATTAAAAATAGGTCAGTCATAAAACCTTGTAAACACTTTATCACTGAAAATCAAAGCCTGGATGATAGCGTCAAAGCTATTCATTTCAAAGAGGTTAATCATTTCAAAAATGGGTCACATCTGCTGTGAAACATGAAAAAATACATCTCTGGCAGCACGAAAATGCCAATTATGTATTACTATATATTATGTCTGACGTGTTTGTTGTTAGTGGGACTGGCTTATTTCCCACTTGAAATCAACAGCACAAAAACTGCACACACACACACACACACACACACACACACACACACACACACACACACACACACACATACAGACACACACACACAC
>JAOUQW010000023.1:3694789-3709219 GCA_028565825.1 Olivaichthys viedmensis
GAAACCAAAGAGACAGTATAATTGATTGACCCTCCATTTAGCGCATACCACCCGTGTGGTTTCTGAAGGATACCTAGCATTAGCGTTAGCCATCATCCACCAGAACGCTAACATTATCCTTATCAGCTGAAGTGGCACTACTGATCTTATGTCCCCCTTATAAAATGTATTTCTGTTTTTTCAAACTACAAAAGGCTGCATTTTATTTTGCTACATTGACATTTTGATGTATTTTTGCCCATCCCTGCTTATGAAGGATAGTATGTGCACTAAGATCTCCGCTTGCAGTGTAAAAAAAAAAATCATATTGATGCGTGGATGCACTCTATGATAATCCATATGCATCAATAGTATGGTGTCATTATTTTAGCTGAGCTGCCCTGGTTTCTGATTTTATTCTTCATGTATGATTTCCAAAATTTTGAGTCCTTTTTCCTAAAAAACAAAACAAAAATTTAATTCCAAAAAATATCAATATAAACAAGCCCACTTGCTGCATTGCTTACATGTTTATTGTGTATTTGAGGGCTATTTTTGTTACCACTTTTGTTGACTGTTGGATTGTACTGTAAAAAATATAGTACAATATAGAACCATATGGTATCGTGGAAATTTATAACAATGATAACTCAAACAGAGCTATAGTATATGCAGTGAATATAAGAAAAATGATTAGTGTTTTTGTTCCCTTTAAAAGCCTGTGATGACAGATGACCTTCAATGAACAAGGCTAGTGCATATTTTATAAAGTTAAACGAATGTACAGATGAGCTCACCACTAAGGGATTGTGAGGGAATAAGCCACTAGCAGTTTGTCATAGCTGTGGTGAGCTTCAGAAAAGCAGAGTTTCTCTGACAAACAAGTCTTATCTTAACCTCTAAACTCAGCCTAGTCCAGTCACATAATATAATAATGAAAATATTATACCACATCATCATTTAAAATAACAATAAAGTGGGAATATTTATGAATTGAAAGATGACAGGCTATAAATCTTTGGCCGGTCGAGAGAAAGCCAAGGTTGTTTCTCCCAGAAAGCAATAAATTGCAGTGGTATGTGAGCGCGTGGACGTCAGGTTAAGGGGATACTTAAGCTGTCCTGGCCATCATCATTTGGATGTGTGTGTGTGTGTGTGTGTGTGCTAGAACAGGTGTCAGAAGCACAGGGGCACCCACATTGGTAAATTAGCAGGTGTAAAATTCCCACAGACGTGCTCCCCCATGCTAACTAAAGAGCTATTCTTAGGCACTTTTTCCACTGTGAACCATGCTACTTGCATCTCTGAGGACTTTTCTCCTTTTAACCACAGTAATATTTCTCCGGCTTCTGCAATGCTCTGCAGTTCTCATAAAGCCTGTAGATTCAGATGGAGCACTGTGTGAACACACACTCCATGGTCAGGTGTAAGTTTCTCTGTTGAACTCTGGGAAGGAGGAGGGTTAGGAACACTACAGTATCAAAGCAAAGAAACCGCTCTACCTCACTTTCTCTTTCTCTCTACCTCTCTCTGTCTCGCTCTCACTGCATGACCTGCTCAAGGCGTGAGGAGGAATGACGGAGGAGGAGGAGAAGAAACACGGCCTTGAGATTCAGGCAGTGAGAGGGGAGTTATGTCTCCCAGCCTCTCACATCCTTCTTCTCTCTCTTTCACCCATTTCTCCCTCACTCTCTTTGTTAGACACACACTCCCTAAATTTCTTTAGCAGCTGCCATGGCCTTGGGTGTAAATAATTGCTGAAAGAGAGAGAGAAAAGGAGAAAGGGGGATTTAGGAAGGGACAGGGGAGGATTGAGGCATTTAAAGGTTTTGTTTTGGTTTTGGACTTTTTTGTTGTCGGTAACTGGTGTATCACTGATACTAAACCATGATTTTATCAAATACTATTTACAATCATTTGTTACATACTGAGAAGGGATTTGCACCTTTTTCTCTCTCAGTTCCTTACACCAAGAGAATAAAGTCATATAAAGCACTGCTACAGTAAGCTCCTACTCAAATCCTATTCCCCAACATATTCTACTACCACACACTCCACTATCATTCCACTATCATCAGTTCCATAGCAAATCTGTCATCATAAATGTACTTGCCAGAAATAATGTGTGATTTTTAGATGTGAAGCACCTCGTGAACCTGACTCACTTATACACTTACTCCCTCCTTCACTCACTCACTCACTCATGCACTCATGCACCCATGCACTCACGCACTGACTCTCACTTACCCACTCACTTACTATCTCACTCACTCACTTACTCACTCACTCACTCACTTACTATCTCACTCTCTCATGCACTCATGCACTCATGCACTCACTCACTCACGCACTCACTCACTCATGCACTCACGCACGCACTCATGCACTCACTCACTCACTCATGCACTCATGCACTCACTCACGCACTCACTCACTCATGCACTCACTCACGCACTCACTCACGCACTCACTCACTCATGCACTAATGCACTCACTCACTTACTCTGACTCGCTCACTCATTCTTCCACTCACTCACTCACTCACTCACTCACTCACTCACTCACTTACTATCTCACTCACTCGCTCACTCACTCACTATCTCACTCACTCACTTGCTTACTCACTCATGCGCTAATGCACTCTTTCACTCACTCACTCACTCACTCATGCACTCACTCACTCACTCATGCACTTACTCACTCATGCACTCACGCACTCACTCACTCATGCACTCACGCACTCACTCACTCATGCACTCACGCAATCACTCACTCACTCACTCACTCATGCACTCACGCAATCACTCACTCACTCACTCTTGCACTCACTCATGCACTCACTCACTCACTCACTCTTGCACTCACTCATGCACTCACTCACTCACTCATGCACTCACTCACTCATGCACTCATGCACTCACTCACGCACTCACTCACTCATGCACTCACTCACTCATGCACTCACTCATGCACTCATGCACTCACACACACTCACTCACTCACTCACTCACTCACTCATTCACTAATGCACTCACTCACTTACTCGGACTCGCTCACTCATTATTCCACTTACTCACTCACTCACACTCACTCACTCACCCACTCACTCACTCACCCACTCACTCACTCACTCACCCACCCACTCACTCACTCACTCACTCACTCACTCACTCACTCACTCATGCACTCATGCACTCATGCATTCATGCATTCATGCATGTACTCACTTACTCACACACCCACTCACTCATTCACGCACTCACTAATTCACACACAGTTAGCAAGCATAATATCCTCCACAAGGAGGAGCTGTTAACTCTAAGGGCATTTTTACACTTGCACAAGAGGTGTGCACCGGTACTGGGATCCCGCAGGACCCCACAAAAAAGTTGCGGGTATGGGGTGTTTTTACTCTCATGTGGGTGGGAGTGGGTGGTCAGAAATAAAGACCGCAGGATGAGGTTTTTTTTTAACAATTAGTATTCCTCCATTTAATAAAGCGCAAAATAAAGAGCTTCTGGAAGCAAATTCTTTTTCACGTTGTCACATCCTTTCCCATTTAAGTGAATTGGCTTTTTGGCTTTTATAATTAGGCTAATTCTATTTATGTTCAATCTGACCCCTCCTTGTTATAGCCTAGGCGAGTAGCCTAAATGTTGCAAGTGAAATCAATTGGTCTGTTTCTTGTGTTTATTAAAAAAGAAAAACACTCTTAATAGTGTTTAAATAGCCTTTCTTTTCGGGAAAGCACCAGGTGTGCTGTGTGTTGCTTCACATTAATGACACTGTGTGTTCTTGTTAATGTCTCTTTATTTAAACAAACAATTAAGCAAAGTTTTTGCTATTTATTAACCATAAGCTCAAACATTTGATAAGATACACTGTAGCTTCCTGGTGGCCTGTTCAATTACTCTTCAAGTAGCTTCTGGAAGCATCTAAATGCTCTTACACTACTAGTCATACTGTAGAAGCTTATCTGAGGATGTAACATTTGCATCCAAAAAGTAGCCTTCATCTGCAATGTCAGCATTCCTTCAAAGCAATGCAGCATAGAATGCCAGAAAGTCATCAAATCATATAATCCATGGCACCATTACATTTACATTTACACTTATTCATTTGGCAGATGCTTTCATCCAAAGCGACTTGCTAGTGAGAATTCAGAATACAACCCAAGCACCATGAATCATCTACAACATTAAGATGTAGCAAGAACGAAGTGAGAGCTTATTTAAGAGTTATTGTTCTGTAAGAGTTGTGTGTCTTGAGAATCTGAGAGTTACATGCTTGATTATAAAGCATCCAAGCTCAATTTGAAGAGCTTCTTAACCTGCTCATTGTCCTGTCCAGCCAAACCAAGTTATAGTTATTAGCCATTAACCCTCCTCCATCTTTTGGAAGAAAAAAAAAGGAAAGAAACTTTGTTCTCCCTCTCCAAACCACCAGCAGTGGCCTGATAAGAGTCCATTAGTCTTTATAATTAGTTTGGAATAGTTGGAGCGTGCTGTCTTGTGCAAGTTTAAACTCCACCCTGGCTCGGTGCCAGGGGAGTGTAAACTGACAGCGTGGAAACATTGCACAGACACACGAATGTGTGTGTGTGTGTGTGTGTGTGTGTGTGTGTGTGTGTATTTGTTGGAATTAATCATAATCTGTCCACGTGAATGAATGTACTAACCATTGTGTGTGGCACTCCAGATCTGCCAATACAGAAACGAGAGAGTCTGGAGAGTGAAGGGTAATCTATGAATGAAAGAAATAAAAAGAAGTCAAAAAAGGTGGAACAACGTAGTATACCACTGAACTAATGAGCAGGAGGAGGTGGAGGAAGGCAAGCTGCCCAGTGTTTACCTGCCCTGTCAAGACCTGCCTGTGAACCCACTATGTCCACAAAGGCAAGAGATACAATAGGATGGCTCCTGTTCACACAAACAAAATCATACACCTGCACACACCATGTAATATTCAGTCTAGTGCTCTCCTCCTCTGCTACAGTAACGGGAGTTACAGTGAGCTATGATGTGGTTTGTCATTATCTGCTATGATGCTTAAGCGACCTGGTGGCTCACTAGCACAACAACAATGCTTATCATCTTAAATAAACATTTTGACTACGAGCACTGCAATCCACATGGGCCAAGCTATGAAGGAGCCAAGCTGTGAAGTTCAGAGATGCTGTGATGTTTTGTGAAAAGAACAGACTTTGTAGGAACAAGAATGGAAGTTATTATTATGAAAGAAAATAAAAATATCAGTATTCATAGTTCAGACATACTGTATGTTGCTTATGGTATATTATGGTTCTCTTTCTTAAGCATATACAGTACACACAAGCATGCAAGACATGCTCGCAAATCTTTGACAGTTTTGTGACCCCTCTCAACTCTTCTCTTTCATAGAACACTTACACAGACCTGAGGCACTGATATTACAACCTAAAATAATTATTACATTGTCATAAATCCAAAAGCACCACTGCAGCCCATATGCAGTGGGACTTTATGACCGTGATTTATGAATGAAGGTTTGCTGAGACCAGAGTCAGACATGGTCTATTTTTACTCAAGGCCAATAGAAACATAAGGACAAGATATAACTTCAAAAAAAACTGAGGCTTTCAGAGGAAGACAACAGCTTGAACTAGCGTTTCCTTATGACATTGTAAAAGTTGTTCCACTTTGAACAGTTAAGGTAACCAACACAGCCTTCTGAAGTACACTCGACTTTTTTAACCCTTTAACTTGGTGATGAGATCTCCTGTTGGCTGAAATGTCAGTTGAAAGTGTCTTAACTTTCAATTAACTGATGTGTTAGTAGTGTTACCATTCTGTCACTATTATACACAGAATGGACAGTTGTATTTAACTCGGTCACATCTCTGTTTAATGATTGCTGTTAATTAATTGCAAGCACATGTTGTCCATATTGTGACATCAGCGAATAAGACGTGTTACCAGGAAGCATTTTAAAAACTAGGAAATTGCTCTTTATTGGCAAATAAAGAGCCACAACAGCACCACAACGTAGCTCGGTGGTAAGCCAGATAACTGATAAACATGGGGAAAGCCGGTGGGGGTCTGTCGTGCCCACCGGACTCCCACCGATGGTGGACACATGTAACGTGCTGGCGCAACCCAGGCCAGCATGGATAACAAAACCACACGACCCCCTTTTTTCCCCCGAACACCCATTTCAACAATCAGGGGATTCTTCTACACAAATAACAGGTGGCCACGGGGGCTCACGAGTATGCAAATACACACCCGTCACGACGCTACAATACTTTAACCTGTTGCGGTCACGCTTAAATAAGTTTGTGATAAAACATTAGCTATCAATTCAAGCCCTTGGAATTATATGATTCTATCTGACAATTCAGTGATTTTAAGATATTGAGTTTTGATACTTAATAAGATCAAAGCAGATACAACTTTCAACTTAATACACATATATTTAGTGGCATGTAAATAGTGTATTTATAACATGAACTCATTTTTGCCAAAAAAGTCAGATCCTTATAATTCTAAGGGCAAGAATTATATTCTTACATCCTTTTCTTTTTTTGTTTACAGTACAATCACATTACTAGCTAACCTATTTCCATTACCTACTATTAAATGTCTCTCAATATACCCAATGTTACATCTTAAGTCATGAACAATTTTCTTACAGTACCTTAAGTAACTTAGCTATCAACATAACTTTCCTTTCTTTTAATCTAAAAAACATCTTGAAAAAACTTCTATGGCAATTTTCATAACATAACATTGCTCATTACATAACTATGTCTCTTTCCTCTTTTTTTCCCTATGTCTATAGTCAGTCCCCTGTTCACCTTGGCCATGAGGCCGACTGTGTAAAGTATTTCAGGAATCATGGTCTGATCACTTTACTCCCAGACTTGGTAATAACAGCCCACCTCTGTGATTCTGCTTCGAAACAGTCTTGTGTTGTGTTGTGGTCATATCGGAGGTCACATCAGAAGTTTCTGATGTGTCATTGGTGTTGTGTTGTGGTCATGTCGGAGGTCACATCAGAAGTAACCTGTCGTGTGTCACCCTCTCACAAGTCTATGCTGCCCCACTAACTATTAACAATTATATTGTAGGCAGGGGTTAAATTGTAATTTAGGAAGTGAGGGAGCCCTACTTAATTTACCTAACTAAAATGGAGTGGCTTGAGCTTACATTTTCAGTTTGTTTGTGAGTTTTGGCATCTGTATTACATCATCATTATTAACATTAAACTATGCTATGAATTACTCCTAAAGAACACAACAGTAACTTTATTCCCCAGCTATAATCTGGGTTTATCGGTTAAAGCTCTCATCACGTTCTTGGGCTAATGAAATATACAATAAATGCCTGTAAAATTATTTTAACAGAGAAAGAGCAACTGAAAGTGAAAGAGAGGGAGACAGAGAGCAAAGGATGCAAAGTCTAACAAGCTCGCAAACATAATTCATTCAGTAACTAGTGGTGGCGTTAAGTACATTTACAACTCATCGGAATGGAAATACAGAGAGCACACTCTGATATTATTCAATATGCTTCAGAAAGTTCTGTTTTTGCATCTTATTATTTAAGTCATTCGGTGTCTCTGTGTCACCTCAGAGACCTTACTGCGCCCCTCTTTTTTTCTCCATGCAGGAAAACTGTAAAATGTAAAAAATGTTCCATTCTTTTTTTTTTCTTTAAAAAAAAAAAACCATTACCATGATGACCCCCAAGCCCTATTGAAAGGAGAGGCTGCATTTGTTTGAATTCTGGCTTTCAAAACAGCTAGCTTCAGCCAACTTCCTTCCAAAATCACTGAATATACCTTTAACTGACCATGTGGCTCTTTGAATAGATTTACTACTTTAAGTGGCCTAGCTCAGTTGCACCTTTCTGGGTTTTTGGTTTCAGTGTTGTTACAACACGGCGATAAGCAGAGCAAACAGTTTGATTTAGATTGCACATACATACACGTACGTAGACACACGCACACACACATACTGTAGAGAGTTTAATGAGGGATCATATAGAACAGGGCTTCAATTTTACTGTCCTGTAATACTAATAAAGAGATGACAAGAAGCCTACAACTTTTTTTTTCTCTCTCTCTCTCTATCTCTCTCTCTCTCTCTCTCTCTCTCCCTCTCTCTCCCTCTCTCTCTCTGTGTGTGTACAATTAGGAGTAGAATTAAGTCCTTTTATTTCATATGAGTTATGACAGGCAAAATGCAACTTTGCAGGTTTGGGAATTGTTGTTAATAGTGGAGAAGTGTTGCAACTCAAATCCTTGAGAATTAGATTTAAGATCTAAAGTCTTGTCAAACACAGCAATCCTGGAGAAACCTGGAACAAAGAACAAGAACTACGTAAAACAGTCATAACTTACCCTCTTTGTTTGCCTAATTCTTTGTCTATCTGTCTACCAGTGGTCAGTGGGAGTTAGAGTTGTTGACCCCTCCTTGAGACCCTTGTGGTGGTCACATTTATCTGTGTTTAAGCACAGATCAGACAGTATGCACTCAGACCACCAGAGAGAACAGCACCCAGCACTGGCCTTCAGGTATCTTTGCACGCCCTCCGTCTTTTTGACATAATCTCTATCTTTTCTCTGTCAGTCATTATCTCCATCTCTCCATCTCTATAATTCTTTAACTTTTCAATCATTTTTGACATTTTCAGCCTAACATAACCTGCCCCCTGTTAACACTATCTTATATCTTGTTACGATTTGTACTAAATGTCATTTCAACTTGTTTTGATTTCATGCTTCTCTTGATACCACAATGTACTTGACATTATCTTAGACAGTAGTCTAAGCTTTTCCTCAGTGACGTTGGCGTGAAATTATTTTGATGTCACTTCAAGGTTAGGCTTTCTGTATCTGCTGGGTCAAGCTCTAATATCTAACTCTAAAGATAGCCTTAAAGATGGTTCAGCACAAGAGGAAGGTACCTTGGAATTTTTCTTTCATCCTCCCTGCCCTCTTTATATCATTGACCTTATTTGTTTTTTTTTTGTTTTTTTTTTGTTTTTTTACAAATCTTGTTCCGTCTTTCATTCTATCCCTCCCTTCTAACCCTGGATGCTTCAGTTCTAGGGATATAAACTTCTTGGTGTGTCTCTTATATAAGGGCTTTGATCCTGCACTAATAATCCTGAAGTACTCTTCTTTTGATGGCAACACGCTGTGTCTGGTCCCTGATGGAAGGTTCACCGTAAAAAACCCTCATAGAATATTTGGCAACCAGAGCAGCTACATGTGTTGTACCAATGGTCTAGAACAAGGCACAGAGGTTCAGACTCAGCCGAAAACAGGAACTGCTACGATACACGGTATGAGGGGAAAAACATCTTGAAGGCATTATGGTGCAAAGAGTCAAAAGTTTAAAGAGTACCAGGCTAAGGTTTTTAATACTGATCCCAATGCATCTTGCCTGTGTCATCCTTGTACACACACACATATCCACATTCTCACTCCCACTCTTCCTTTACTTTGTTTCGCATGATGACAAATGATTTTAGATTCTCGACCTTTATCACAATTTGAAACGGCAGATTATAGCGCTATAGCAGATTTCATCCTTGAAGAATAATGTGTGCATTTGTGTTTGTTTTATGATCCCATGTGTAATGTTTAGCTACAGCTATGGCATCAGTATAGCCACAGAAGAGCAAGAGGAGGCACAAAGAAAGAAAAAAGGTTTGGGGTTGGGATTGAATAAGGTGGGTAGAATGGGGAAGCTCAGTTAGGGTGTTTGGGGGGCTTAACTGTAGAAAGTGCGATGCTTCCCAGAGCCCTGGGGTCTTGCCAACACAAACCCGGCTCCCCGCGAGCCCCCTCTCCACTCCGGGATGCCTGTCTGACCGGGGGAGGGACACGCCGGCGCCATGCCGATTCCTTAGACAGCTTATCTCCCCGCCAGTGATAATGCTGTCAAAATAACAGCCAAGATACATAGCGGTGAGGAACTGGTTAAAACCTGTGTCCTCTGCCTCTGCCTGCCAACCTTAGCTGGCTCTCGGGATCCACAAAACGTTCCCCTGTCTCTCATACAATCAAACCAATATACCAGTAACTCATTCACACACACTATGTGAATTGATCACAAATGCCTTACTGTAGAGTGTAAATAGACCTACAGACAAGTCTAAACCGACTGAGACGTTTGGGGGAATAAGCTTTCATTAAACTCTCATATAATCAGTCATTATAAGTAGTCTGAGATCATATGTATGGTGGCAGGCTGACCTCCAAAGATGCTATATATGAAAACTAAGCATTAAACACATGCTGCTATTTTAAGGTCAAGAATAAAAGGTCTACCTACATGCACATGTGCTCATGACTTCATCAACAGCGACATCTAGAGGTTGTCAAGGTGCATAACAACTGAAGTGGCATCGCAATGTCAAAAGGTAGACCCATGGTGTATATATAAATATGACGACGTAAAAAAAACACATCAGGCTCTATATATATATAAATATAAATATGACGACGTAAAGAAAAACCATCAGGATATGTTCAGAAAAATAAAAACCATCCAGTCACATCCTAGGTCGATTTCTGTTTTGCCTTTTCCAGCGGTGCATTTTGTCCCGGCTGAGGGCCCGTATCAGCTGGAGTTCATGTGACATGAGAGGAAGTGCAACGTGTTTCGTGCATGCTGTAGGAAAAATGGAATCGTAAAAAAAAAAAAAAGCTCCTGTTTGTAAGTCTGGTATAATACTGAACCCTTCTCAAATGCACATGATCGGGTAATGTTATTCGACTGGATAGAAATGGGCAGCTAACCGCCTTCAAATAGAATTTGGATTGAATTACTTTAGTGTGTGTGAAACCAGCGGCGCGAGCCCGCGCAGTAACGTGATGGCCAGGCCTGCAGCGAAGCACTTAGCGCTTTAGACTGCGATGTAAAGAGATGCACGTCCTAAACCTCACTGCGATCTGGAGCTATGTCTTCTGTCCGGAATCCGTTCAGCACACACACACAACGCGATCTGAAAAACAAAGGCGTTAGGAGAGCAAGGCTGTGCGCTTCTGTTTCAGCAGGTTGTTTGGACACGTGCGCTGTGGATCATGCCTCTGACGGCAGCAGCGATCAGCGGGGTGCAGAAGCTCGTCCTGTACGAGACAAGGGCCGTACGTACCATTCTTTTTATCTTCCACGAATACAGTCATTTTATGAATGTGATTGGTCTGTGTTGACGCATCTTGCTGATCACTTCACACCGGTGACACTGGATGGCACTGCGGAGCCGCTCTTTTAGCTGTCTGATACCACGATTTTTCCAAGTGGGATCTGCAATTGGTTAGAAAAAGCTCTTGACAGTTTTCCAACTTTGTTGAGGCTTTGATGGTCTGGCTGATGAATACTGTTCTTTGAGCTCTTACTTTTACAGGTGTGCTGATCTGATCCTGAGCATTGGCCTGGATCGGTATCGGTATCGATTCGGATTTGACATTTTGTATTTTTTCCCAGTCTGGTCCACTGGTGTACCTTATGCCATGAGCGTTTGTCATGAGGACGGACACAACACAGATCTTGCACGTGAACACAGGATACGCCTCTGATCTTTCGCATGACTTGGCAACAGAAGCTTGCAGAGAGTTACTCTCTCGGTTACCTGGAGGAGGTCGGTATCGGATCGGTATTCGAGATCGGCCGATACTCACTTCTCTGATATTGGTGGTGTATTAAAAAAAAAAAAGGAAAGGAAAAGTAGGGTCAGTGCATCCAACTTACTTTGTGGTGTTCATTGTCCTTTTAGACTTCTGCCACGTATTTGGAAGAAGGCATCAGTATGTGTCTGTGCCAGTAGGGAAGACGGACAGTACAGTACAGTACAATACAGTGCTGTTCGGGTCTATTACTGCATTGTGTGAGCTTAATTCTGTGAGATGTTCCAGCCATTGTAGATTTAATAGGACTGTCTGTACAGAACGTGTCAGCCAGTCAGTGCTGTACAATACCAGTGCTATTATTCACTGTCCCTGAGCCAAAAACATAACATTGACAAAATAAAAGATAATCTATGCTCTTTCGTGACATTCTGCATGTGGTAATAATGAGATATCCATCGTGTATGTTATTGTGCTGTCAACATAGCAAGTAAGCAGAAGTCAAACAGCAGTATTGTAGATCTCTTGGATGGATAACTGCAAACACCATGGGCTGCCAAACCTCATATTGTTATAATCTGTTCAAATGTGACTCTGTCTGTCCATTTTCCCCTTCACACGGTGCCTCATTTTTCATATAACGCTCGAATGTAACAAGGTCCACAACCTGTACTCCTGTCACTAATAATTTAAAGAAAACCTATTTTTTTCCCTTCTTGTCATCAGAGATATTTTCTGGTGGGGTGTAATAATGCTCAAACCAAACACCGTGTCCTGAAGATTGACCGAACTGAACCACGAGACTTGGTCATTATTGATGACAAGGTGAGTTTCTCTATGTCGATTGACCATTTGTGGTATTTAATAGCATTTTCAAGGAATATTTTTTACAATCAGTCACTCCTGTTTTTGCAAAAAGAGGCTGGTAGCTCAGATGATTAGAGACACTCTCACACACATGCTTATATGTTTGGATTGTTAGGTTTGTGTGAATGAAAATGGGGTAGTGATGGTTAGAATTGAATTACATTACCTTCAGTGGAAATGCGCCTTTAGTCTCCCCCACCCGATATACTCTCAATATACACTCATGCTAATAATGGGAATGAAACAAGACAGAGACTGGTGAGGGAAGCCACGGTGAGGCCAACAGTCACTCAGAAGGAGCTACAGAGTTCAGTGGCTGAGAGTGGAGTGAAGGTGCACCAGTCAACCACTTCAAGAGCTCTGCATAATTCTGGACTGTATAGAAGGGTGGCTAGAAATAAGCCATTACTTAAGAAGAGCCATATTAAAGCACAAGAGTGACCCAGCAAAGATGTGGGACAAGGTTTTGTACTCTGATGAGACCAAGATAGAGATATTTAGGCAAATGTCAAAGTGCTATGTGTGGCGCAAACATAGCATAGGCCATACCTCAGTTAACACCTGTCACGGCTGCGTAGCGGCGGGAACAGGACACAAGCGCGAGGCTCTTCTTTCTTTTAAACATATTTATTAAAGAACAAAGACCGGGTGAAACAAACAAAACACACGCCGTGACAGGCGTGGTTAACACACAAACATCAAGAGACAACACAGGACGGAAACAAGCGGGTATTTAAACACTAATAGTAATCAAGGGGAGACAGACGAGGAACAGCTGGTAACATTTAACATAACTCGCGTGACGGAGACAACTAAACATAAACATAAACGCGTGGTGGCCGTCGCCATAGCCGTCGCTATGTCCCGCGCGTGACAACACCATCCCTACAGTGAAGTATTGTGGTGCCAGCATTATGCTCTGGGGGTGCTTTTCATCCTCAGGAACTGGACATCCTGTCAAAATTGAAGGGAGAATGGATGCAGCAAAATACAGGGAGCTATTACAAGATAACCTGCTTCAGTCCGCAAAAAAACTAAAGCTTTCAGCAGGACAATGATCCCAAGCACAAGGACAAAGCAACACTTGCTGATTTATTATGAGCGGAGATAATTGCTCAGCAATAGTTTAGTTATTTTCATATAATGAAAGAATTGGGAGATATTTTACTGAACAGTTTTTATTCAGTGGACTTAGTTGGCGTCAGCACTAATGTAATTGAAGGGAATTAAACTGCCATTTAACAAATGAATCAGTAAAGTAAACTTATATTGAGAAGCAAGCTTTCTGGACAAACAACACATCTGAATGTATCCAAATACGTGCAGGCTTGCCTGCTGGCTCTGGCTCTTTTTTCTAGTAATGGATCAGCCGTTAATGTTATATGCTATCAACCACAGTTAAGACTTCAGTGACGTAGTGACAGCATTATTCAGAGCGCCGTGCAAATACAGCCCTATGTACCCAATTTCAATTTCAATCCAAGTTCACAAAGACCTTCACTTCAAGGATAGATTGATTTAATTTTATTTAAAAAGTATTGTATCTGTAATTGTTTTAATATTTATGAGAAATAAAATGTAGAAAATTAGTAAAGTAACTTCAGTGACTATTTCAGTACAGTTACACAATCTGTGGGTGAAGCAGGAAAAAAATAATTCTGTTATTCAGTATCAAAGTCAATATTATAAGCCCAGCTCTATGACGTATTCTGTTATGGTTAAAAGCCAGATTGCTATGCTTTTTGCTATGCATTTAGATACAAATCTAAGTAAAGATCTCTGATTGTGAAGACCCCTGAAATGTTTATTAACAGTTGCTACACTGACCATTTCTAGTGTAAATGTATAGTATACAGTGCATACGGAAAGTTTTCAGACCCTTTCAAGGTTTCCACATTTTGGTATGTTTCAGACTCCTCTTAAAATGGATTCAACTCATTTTTTTCTCATCAATCTACACACAAT
>JAOUQW010000023.1:3869357-3881539 GCA_028565825.1 Olivaichthys viedmensis
GACACACACACACTAACGGGACACACACACTAACGGGACACACACGAACGGGACACACACATATACATACACACACACAGGGAAAAACAGCCAAATGTGTTTTTTCAAGGTCGCCATTTTATCGCATGGAGACATACAAGTAGGGCTTTCCTATAGCATAAACAATTACTCTAGGCCCATAAAACATAACTTAAACCTTTCCAATCGTAAGATGCACATATGGACAGAAAAGGCCATGTTTTACAGTTGGGGTTTATCACTTTTTTAGCACAGTTTTAGGGATAGTGATTAGGGTTAAAGGTTAATTTTAGCAGTTAGCATTGACATATTCGCAGCGCCTTCAAACCACATTTTCGCCACTTCCTCTCTCCCTTTTTCCCACAGAAGCTGGAGGAGTCTTACTCCATTTTTCGACGTGATCGTCAGATACTCTTCGTTTTCCGGCTGTGTGAGAACAGCGTGATGCGCAAAAACCAGCGACTGACAGAATCGACACAACACCAGCGTATACAGAGCATCTCTTTCATCAGCGTTCAGAGGAAAGACGCTCTCCCACCCCGCTATCACCGAACCGCCGACCTCCATCGGACTTGCGCTCTCGATCATCGTGTACATGATAACAATCGCCAGCTCGAACACGAAATAACCGCTGCTCATATCGCCAAAGTCCAGAATACCACTGATCCTGTAGCGCAACGGTCCGTCCACCTCAACCAGGATGTTATGATCGTTCAGATCTCCGTGATTCACGCCTGCAGCAGGAGAGAGAGAGTCTGATTACACATCACTAAGTAAAAGGGAACACTTTCAAACAAGACATCATGTCAAATATATTAGGAATTTTTCGAAAATCTCATACAGAACAATCACTTTTAAAAAGAGAACGTCTTAACGTCATAACTTTGGCCTATTGTAGCATATTCCGTAGTTAGGAAGTAGACTTCTAGTTGGCCAATTAGTGATTAGCATATGAGATTAGCGCTCTACATAAAGTCGCACACCAGCTAACGCCTAACAGGGGACATGGAGACTAAACACCTCTACCTTCATAGCTAACTTTACACTTAAATGGACATATGCAGTGCATTATGGGTATATAATATATGGGTAAGAATAACACTATATGAGCATTCCAACATCAAATAACCACCATCAAGGAGGGACATTAGAACCAAGTCTGTGTGTTCTAGTGGACATGATTTAAAAGACATTCTAGGAAGAACTACAGAACAAGAACTATGAGACAGGCATTCAGACAGATTTCGAAAAATTGCGCATTAGAGTTGTACTGCACTTAAACTTTTGGACCTTAAATGTGGCCTAAAGTGAAAATGCAACGTTTGTCAGCCTTAGCTGCTAACCCTAAATGCTAGGTGCTAATGCTAATCTAACCCCAGATGCTAACTCACATTTGCGAAAGGAGGTGAGTTTTGGTGCCACTTGGTTTTGGTACTGTTCAAAAACTCCTTTAATGATGGGCTGCACTGGATCTCCGTCCATCACATGAAGATAGTTGTCCATCAGAGGAATGCTGGATAAACTCCAGATGAAGTTCTCCCTCTGAAGAATGCTTAAGTTCCTATGTTGCATCTTCATTAAACAAACAACAGAATAACACTGAACACAGGCTGAGGTCTGAATCAGAGCTGTGATGAAATAACAACAGTCCATTATTACAGTTTTTAAAAAAATAAATAAATATAAGGCATAATATCTAATATAATGTACTTTAATAAGGTAAAACTATTTTAGATTTTCTAATAGTTTCTATTTTTTCTTTATCTCCATTTATTTATATTCTGTCCCTCTTTTCATTCTTTTGTTTTTCCCCTACATTGTTTGTTTCCTTCTCTCTTTTTCATTGTTCTTTTTCCTTTTAATTTTCTCCTTTCTTTCTCTCTTTTCTCTTTCTGTCTTTCTTTTTCCCTTTTCCTCCTTACTTTTATCTCTTCTCCTATTTTCTTTCCTTAATTTTTCTTTGTCTGCGTTTCCTTTGTTTTTTTTGTTTTCCCCCACTTTTTCTTTTTCTTCCTTCTAATTTTTCTTTCCTCATTTCTTTCATTCTTCCCCTCCCCACTTTCTTTTCTTTTTGCTCTGTCTTTCTTTTCCCCCTTTTCTGTTTCTCGTTCCTCTTTTTTCCTTTCATTTTCTTTTCTCCTTTCTTTTCTTTTTTCTAATTTTTCTTTCCTCATTTCTTTCATTCTTCCCCTCCCAACTTTCTTTTACTTTTTGCTCCGTCTTTCTTTTCCCCCTTTTTCTTTGTTTCCTCTTTTTTCCTTTTTTTATATTTATTTTAAGCTGTTGTAATATTATTCTTCTGTTTATGTATCATCACACCCATTCGGAGCATTTATAAAATTATTGAAAAATGAAGACAGCTGTTAAACCTCACCTGAAGTAAAACTTGGTCCAGAGTGGCGGCCATTTTTCCCGTTTCATATAACAGCTCTGGAGTGTAGGTGATTTTGGCCAGTGGGGTTCCGGGCAGGTAATTCAACAAACGCACCACATATTTCTGCAGACCAAACCCACAATCTGGGGAACAAACATGGACCAATCAGAGCAGACCGACGTCCATCCATAACATCACGACACAGATTCATCGTTAAAACTTTGGTGTTTATAACCCTACAGAAGGGAAACTTTAACTATGTACGAAATGGCTCCCTACTCCCTACAGAGGTGCACTATATAGCACACTAATATAAAACAAAGTGTTTTAATAGAGCTGAACACTGATTTACTAAGATCCCAAATAACGAACGCTAATTTGCGTATACAATGAGACAAATTGCATGTCCAGTTAATGGGCATGTTGCGGCTGATTGATAAAGAATAATTGCGTGAATGACGTCACCTGCAAAGTCGGGGAAGGAAACAATATTTAAATGAGGGTTTTGCGTGTGCTATTTGTTCTTGATAGCCGTGAGGAGAATCAAGAGATTCCCGGAAAAGTAAAAGTGACACTGAAATTCAAGTATAACACAGATTAAAGGCAATGAGATGCATCAAAAAACTGTTAAAAATACGATATGAACGCAAAATAAAAGAGTGTATGTTCTGTTCATAAGGTACATGTGAATGAAAACCTTTTCAAAGACGCTGTTTAAATGCTGTCGGCGTGGGAGGTGTGAACGTGCGGCGAATATCTAATATGAAACTTTGCCACGGTAATAATAAGTCATTATTTTAATAAACCTTCTGATCATTTTACGATACTAAGGCATAATATTGATAAACCTTCTCATTATTAAAATGATTAAAATATAATTTTGTCTTCAACTGCGGAAACTTTGCTTTTGCAAATTTAATACCTGCTATTCAGACGTACTAATTTCTATAATGATTTCCATTCAAGAACAGCTGTGACTGACATGGCGTTCTAAACGTCTCCCTCCCAGGTCTGCATATAAACACGTTCAACCTGTTGGTGTAATTTTAAGAATTGTTGTTTGGCCACTTAAATCCTGGTTTGTTCCTCTACAGGGTAAACAAGCAACAGACAGAGTGAGATTACAGGAAATAGAAGAAGTGACAATATAAGAAGAGTGTGACGCAGAGTGTGACGGGACAGCGGTGGGGTGTGAATCTTTGGGGTTACAGCGAATCAGTTTGATTCATGATTCACTGATTTTCGATTTGATTCAAAAGCTATTTTTGTAAATGAAGACTGATTCGATTTATTTCAATAAACTAAACAGTGCTACGACTCAGTGATTCAAGCTTATCTGAGAAATTATAATGCATTAAACGAATTCCTAAAAATTTCTGTTACTGATGTCAGTCTCGTGTATAGACACTGAAGTCAAAGGAGAAAGAAAGATCAACAGGTAGTTCGTATTTGACATGTTTATATTGTTAATAAATCGAGTTTCATTCTATTTTTAGTATCGAGCAATTTTTAGCAATATTCAATATTATTTTATGTCTTTTAAGTTCAATGCAGTTGCATCAGGAGGAATTCTAATCGATGCAATAAGAAAACAAACGAATCATTACACCCAGAGCCAACAGGACAGGACAGTATGGAGGTCAGAAGGTGCGTTTTTTTCTCCTACCGATCTCCTCCAGACTCATCAGCTCCCCCGTGACGGTGCGGAGAGCCGTTTGGGTCGGAAGTCCTTTCTGCTGGAGGAAGTTCATGCTGTGCGTCTGCAGCTCGAGCAGCTCCACATTCTGGCTGTCAGCAGAATTCATGACCTTCAGCACAAACTTGCCACCGTCCACACACACCACAAGGAAATTCTGATCATCATAACTGGGTAGCGGATGGATGCCGGATACAGTCAAGCTAAAAAGACGTCTGACAATCTCGGTCGCCTGGCAATGGCTCAGATTAGGCTTGGACTCTCTTTTTATTGACATCGCTGCAAGAGGGAAAAAAAACATGAGGGAACATTGCTAGTGACTCTGACCTTCTGAATGCAGCATTCATTGATTTAAGCTTATTTGAGAAATTTTATAATGCATGAAAAGAATTCCTAATAATTTCTGTGTTACTGATGTCACGGCATAGCGGTGGGATGGAGGACACAGGCGCAAGCCATTTTAAGCAACATATAACATTTATTTTAAATACCAAACGCAACGAACAGAATTACAACACGTAACACGAAACATTCAAGCACAAACTGGATGGAAACACAAGGGCTTAAATACATACACTGATTACACTGACGAACGACACACGTGGAATCAATTGACACACGTGACGGGGAACAAAATGTCAACAGAGAAGTCGCGCAGCGCAAGGCAGCGTGAGCGTGACAGAACCACCCCCCTCAAAGGCGCTGCTGTCTGGGAACTCGGACATGCCTCCTGCGGCGTCAGAAACTTTGGCCATGCCTCGTTATATCGCCACAGCGCATTAGGATGGGGCTAGAGCATACTACGGCATCGGACATCGCCTTCACTAATTTACACACCTCTACAATATTACTCTTGGTAACCTCTGACTGACGAAAGTGTACATCGTTAGCACCTACATGGATAACTATCTTAGAGAACCTGCACTTGCCACATACTTACCTATTATTACTTGCTTCTTACCACATAAGTACCTACTTAAATACTAGCTACTTAACGTACTGTAAAATAAATCCAGGTGACTTTGTTCAGTTCAGTTACTGACTGTAGCCCATCTGTTGCTACAGACCATTTGTCAGCCCTTCTTTACTTAATCCATTAATGGAACGGGACCACCATAGGACCCCTGCAATTACCTTTACATGCTATCAGGTGCTGCAGTATTGCTGAGGTGTATGTATTTCCCTCTCATGTAAAATAGCAGAACTGTAAGAGAGATGGGTTGGTGTAAATAGCTTCTGTTTTCACCCTGGTTGGTGTTTGACAGCAGCAGCATCATGGATGATAAAATAGACACTTGAGTGTAGGGAATGAGCCACAGTTTTTATTCGCCCCACTTTCCTTTTTTGATAAGCACTGTTGTGAGTGCATGTTGAAAGGTTTCAGCCTGCATGCTGAGTGTTCGTTATTTAAAATTCACTCAAGGCTCCAGAGCCCCCTCTATTAACAATCAATGTGTGACTCGTACAAATGGCTAAGGAGCCTCTGTCAGACAAGCGCTCGGAGATGAAACGTGTGCATTGTTCAGCTTAAGTGTGCCGCTCAAGTGTGCACTTCCTCTGATCAAAGGGATGACATCACGGCTTTCTTCAATAAAATCTCCTTTGCTCATTCAAACGGGCAGAATTAAAGTTTCTTTATTTTGATCCATGCTTATTTTGTTTTGAAATTGTGTTCGTGTGACTTGATCAGTCTACTTGTTCTTTTTAAGCTTATTGACTTAGCAGTACAACAGAAAACACACATTAAACAGCTAACTGTATTATTGTAATGCTACAAATAAGTCACACTCACGTTATACACTCTTGAGCCAGCCTTGACATTTGTCCTCTGTCTCTCAAAGGTAAATGGCTGGCTTGTCAGTCTATGGATAATCAGATCCTGATCTTTGGCGCTCAGAACCGATTCAGGCTGAACAAGAAGAAGGTTTTCAAAGGTCACATGGTGGCTGGATATGCTTGCCAGGTGGACTTCTCTCCAGATATGAGGTAATCATTTTAGAGGGGGGAATGAGAGCAGACCGAAAAATGTGACCACAATCTCTTGAAAAGTATCACTATAGGTTTCAAATAGATTTAAATGTGCAGGATATCCTTTAAAATGATATTTTACACCAAACAAGATGACCTCAGTTTTTCATTTGTATTTGGGGCAGCAGCAGATTTGTTAGCCAATTAAAATAATTAGAAAATTGAAAAAGGAAAAACTATTTTTCTAAAGTCAGTCCTCTATACATGTTCCTCTATATTATCAAAGCCCAGTAGCACAGATTCCTGCCCCAGTTATTTGATAGTACTTCAACCCATTCTTTTCCTTATGCCTGTTTTTAATCTTTTTTTTTTTTTTCTTCTTTCAACTGAATCTGTAGCAGATGGCAAGTTAAGATGTGCTATAATAATATACTTGTCTTATTTGTCTCTTTAGCTATGTGGTGTCTGGCGATGCTGATGGGAAGCTGAATATCTGGGACTGGAAGACCACCAAGCTGTACCACCGAATCAAAGCACACGACAAAGTGTGCATTAGCGCTATCTGGCATCCTCATGAGACCTCCAAAGTAATCACCTGTGGCTGGGATGGACAGATAAAACTCTGGGACTAGAACGAGGAAGGGGAAAGGTCGAGACGGGGGAAGAAATAGCTCAAACCGAGGACGGAGTTGTTCAGCTCTCTTCATTTTTTTTGCCATCTTGTCATGTTTTTGCTTGGAAGATGTTCCCTTCATTGCATCCTCCCTGTGCTGAAGTTTATGATAATTCTGGGTTTTTGATTATGGTATTTGGCGTTTGCTCTGCTTTCCATATAAAGACTAATGTTTATGGACTGGTATCCAGTCCTGATATCTAGTTTTTTTTACTCTCCCTCCCATTTCAGAGACTCAATGTACTGGACACTAGCAATGGCTAAGGAGATTTTTATGCGATTATATCATTCTTTTCAGTGTTAACGCCATTCACTGCTAAAGCCGTGCTTGTAAACACTTTTAACGTCAGCTCTTCAGTTCAGCCACCTAACGTCTCTTTCTGAAGATAATAAAACATTTTGTACATTTTTCCATCAATCTCTTTTGGAGTCATTGGTGATGATGAGAATCGGAGAACTCGGCATCAAAGCTGAGAATTAGGACTTCTTGTATGTTGTGCACAGTGATGTGAACCACATGATTTGCTTTGATGACCACTTCCAATTGTATATTATATTCCGATTGGTGTTGGGGTTAAATGTTACCAAAGCGCTAAATGACCATTTTTCCCATTTAAAACAAAAACTTCCTCAGGATGCTATGTACGGGTTCAGTCTGTGACCTCACGAATTAGGCTCAACAGCTTTAACCCATCACGATCTGATATGAATAGAACCTGCATGCTAAGCGAGCTAGCTAGCAAGCTAACTTGACTAATAGTTGTCTCAGTTGTTTGACAGCATTAGCTACTGTTCTATAAATGACTAAGAATGTGACGATGCAAATTAAGACTCTCATGCTGAAATCCCACTTGTGTCAACCTGTAACAAATGCAAGCTAATTCATTCGCGGTTAACTAGCTGGCTAGCTATGTGCTAATGTTAAGACGTACAGTAGCAGTGCGCAATGTCTTTAAACGCTGTAGTTGTAGTTGAGAACTTAAGGTTCTGATGCATCAATAGATCCCCTGATTTTGGTAAACAAAAAAGGGTGGGGTTTTTTTTTTCTTCTTCCTTCTTCAATGAGGTCTCTTGCCTTTATGTAATTGGCGTAGCACACCATAGGTAATACAAAGCTTAATCAGTAGTGGGGGGAAAAGATGTGGGTTTGGGGTGACAGAGGGACGTGGGGGCGTTTCATTTATACATTTATAAATATTCATAGATCATTGAATTCTTTATGAGGGTAAAGGTGTAGAGATATTCTTTTGTAGTCTTTTCTTGGGCTTTTTTTTTTAAATAACAAAAAGAGGTCAACGTAATTTAAATAAAGCGAAGTGATTATGTACACAGCCAAAGCAAAAATAATATAAGTGTACCAGAATTTCATATTGGCATTAGTGAGGTTTCTGTGTTTGTAGCTACATTTTGCTTTCAAACAAGCGTAGCAGTGATTAATAACAGAAGCGAGGGGCTGTGCTGACGAATCAGACCTCATCATCAATCTAATGTTCCAGTGTCTCACTGCATGGCTTATGGATAATCTCTCACTTTTTTAAATTTATTTATTTTCATTTAAATCAAATAAAATTTCCTTTGGCCTGCTGTGTGGAAAGCCATAAGACCAGCATAATTGGATTGTTTATTTATCTCTGAACACTGTGCCACTACTATTTGCAAAGCCCCTATTTTGCGTGTCTTTTTCCATCATTCTGTCAAAAGATTTGCTTCCTTTCATTAGAACAGCTGGCTGGTTTCGCTTGGATGCACCCTCAAAGTGTGTCTGAATACGTCTGATTTTGAATTTTTTTTTCTCAACATTTGCCTAGTTGAGAAGCAAAAAGGAGATCTGGAGTCTAAAACTGTTTTGTTCTTACGCATAGGAATAAAAACACTCATTGGGAAAAAGATGAAACATGTACACACATGCGAGCACTGTTTATCTTGTACATGTACTCGGCCAGTCAACTTCCTGGCTCTCGTCTGCCCCGTCATTTATTTGGACAACGCAATGTCAATATTTTTAATTAAATGTCTTAATTGAGTGCTTCTTTCCTCGTTCCTTGTGTTGTACGAAACTTCTTTAATTAAAAAATTCTTTTTTTTCGTTACCATTTTAGTGTAGGGCTTTTTGGTAAAGGTGACTTGCAAAATATGGTAGAATTTTTCCTTTAGCAAAACGAACATGTCGAAACATTGTCAATCATTGCAGTGTTGGTGCTCCTCTTCGCCTCTGTTCCTCAATCTGCTCGCACCAGAGGGTCGATGTGGTCGCCTGTCAACCTATTAAGTCTCTCAGAGCCTAAAGTGCAGTCGTGAGGCTTGCTCCTGGCTGTGTCATTATCCAAGATCCATTTCGGCGAGGCACAGTTGGCTCAGTCTTGACCATGGAATATAGCTAGTAGGTAAACTAGTTACTGTCTCGGGTTCCAAGAGCTTCATTACACTTGTGTGACTGCACTGGTGCTATACTGGCCATCTATGAATATTTCACCTCAGTTAAGAGCATTGGGGTGTTCATCAAGTAACTAGGTTGACTAGCATGTACATCAGTGAGAATTTCAAGTTTTCTTTTTTGCAGTTTAATTACAAAATGAGCATTAAAACGGCACCGTTTACAAACATCATTACTAGACTTATCTCTTTAATCGTGCCAGACTATAAGTGCATCGCAAGCTAGCAATCTAGCTAGTTATTATTAACCATAGGCTTGTTAATCTTGCATCCATTGTCACGCAGGACAACTGACACATTAAGGTCTATGTCGTCGCTGTCCAATGAAAAACATGTATCTCCACTTTTTGCGTCTTTTACCTTTTATCATATATGGAATGTGGGTAAAAACCTCCATCTACCCCACAGCAGTTAACATCTAAATGACCAATGAGAAACTGACACGTCGTGAAATTTTGGATTTATTGTGTATGATTAATGATATGTTTTTCATTGGACAGCGATGATATGCAACGTGCCATGTCTGAAGCATGTAAGTAAGTTTTTAAGTTATTTAAATGTTTCTTTCTAATGATGTTATGGCCAGATTGGTTGGTTGGTTATAGAATCTTGTACCAATGGCAGTCTAATTTCACCTACAACTGAGGTCTGAAGGCTAAAAGCTAAAAGTGTGATGTTTAAAAGTGTAGCATTGTTTTGAGCAATGGGAAAATGAGAAAACGCAGAAGGAAAACTGCTATGGCAGGCAAAATATACTGGCAAACAGGCTACATCATCATTTAATATATAAATCTGAAAGTGTGTGTGTGTGTGTGTGTGTGTCTCTCTACAAACTTTGATAAGATACTAGATCAGAAATCTAAAAGGCTATTTAAACACCCTGACCTGGGGATTTTAAACTACATGCTCTGTATCATTTTGTTACCCTGTATATACTCAATATTTGAGAAAAACTTAAGAGGGTTGGTTCTCTAACTGTGTTAGACCAACTGTTAAAACTATTGCGTATCTAGGTTGGAATTCTTGAGATTAGATTGTTATATTTTTGCATATTTCTAAAAACTTTTTAATAGCTTATGCCATTTCTTTCCTGTGTCTGCATGCCCCTGGACCCCCATAGAAGGTCCTGTTCAACCCCAGGAATGTTCAACCCAAAGTTACGCCCTTGGTGTTGACCCTCCAGCTTATATGTGCTGTTGCTAGTCGTGGGTGACATGTCTCACATGTCTCCATGCCTGCAATAAAATCCATTTTAATAGAATCTAACTGGAATATGTTTAGTCACTGCAGACTGCAGTATTTGAGAGTTTTGTGCCTCGACTCCTCCATATAAAGCTCCTGTCTCAGAAATGAAGTGCCACTGTCTCGTTTCTGTGGTGCTCCATTACCCACAATTCAACCTCGACAATTCTCACTGTGGCGAGTAGCACATGTTAACCCACCCCAGTATATAAGTGCTGCTTGCATTGTGTAGGTTCTTCTGAAGGAACAGCCGTGGCTTTTCTGGGTCGCTGTAGCTGTGGTAGAGGCGGAAGTGTGTATTCTCCAGCTCCCTCAGCAGACTGAACCAGTAGCGCACGACAGAGGGCTCATCGCCGCTTACTTCGAACCCGGCCCAGTGCAGGTGAACCTCGAGGAGCAGGAGACCCACCGAGTGCAAAACACTATCCAGAACCAGATTCTCTAAGATCTTCCATTCTGCACTCTCCATGTCCACTTTCAGCACGTCCACCTGTGAGAGAGTAGTAATCTGGGTAGTAATTATGTAGTGTGTAGTTACATTTTACATTTCTTCGTTGGTAGTTAGTGTGCAAGTAAACTGTGCAGTTTGTCATTCACAATTGAGACAGAATCCAATCCAAACACATAAAGGAGCAAACAGTGATACAAGTGATACAAGCTATACAGTAGTCACAGGAAGAACAGAACAGAATGTTAAAAGAACTACAGCTCAGCAAAAGTGGGAGTACTCAGGAGTGCTCCAACAGTCACAAAGCCATCAGTCAAACTGTCAATGATACAATCGTGCAAGTTTAACAAAACTAACTTGAAATAACATCATAAAAATGTAATGGAACTGCGAGCAACAAGAGTCAGGTAAAAGCACAGCAAAATAAAACACTAGATATATTACATTTCATTGTTTAAATAAATTTATTTATGTATTTAAAGGCAAAAAAAACAGTTTAAAAGATCTCATGTGCTACTTTTAGTCGTCCAACACGTTTTCTAATCTTTTTGGCTAAATATCCGTGGTGTCGGTTGATGTCGGAAATATAAAATATTGAATATAAGAAAAGTAAATCTTACATGTAAGTAGTTAACAACTTCCTACAGGTTATACACCCTTAGAAAAAATAAGCGTTCTAGGGTTCTGATAGGGAAACATTCAGTTGTAGGGCTCTATATAAAAGCTTTTTGGTTCCCCCAGAGGGACAACCAAAGGACCCTTAAGGGTATTAGAGTTACCCTTTCGCTCTTTTTCTGTGACTGATTCTCAAATGGAATTCTATTAGGCATATAATGCACTACACTGCCATTATGGTATACCCTATGTAGTGAGCATATATAGTGAGTAGCAAGTCATTTGGGATTCATTTTGTGTTGGAGGGGGATTAAAAAGGATTGTGGTCCTGGGGGCATGAAAAAGTCCGTTTTAAATAGTATTCAGTTAAATACCTTTGTTTTGCACGGTTTTGGTCCAAATGAATCAGACGTATCATGTCAAACTTTGTTCCTCACAGCACAACAGTTTTAGGGCTTAGTGATATATCGGTATGACAGTATACACTTTTAGACAAAAAAGTGCCACCTAGTTCTCTAAAGGGTTCTTCGATTTATCTCTCTGCAGGAAGTTTCCATGTAGAACCCTACAATAGGGGGTTTTCTTTTTAGAAAATGGCTTGAACCATTAACAATCCAAAGAAACAATGAGGAACCTTTATTCCTTATCACGGTACACTCTATGGAATAAAGATTCCTCATTATTTCTTTGGATTGTTAATGGTTCAAACCATGTT
>JAOUQW010000023.1:3882708-3901307 GCA_028565825.1 Olivaichthys viedmensis
TGAATGAGGACCACCACAGGTATCATCTGCTGCAGTGTAGTGTAGTGTAGTGCCCCCCCCCTACAGTGGATGAGGACCACCACAGCACATATGGTTTGGGGTGGTGGGGTTCATCCTCAGCACAGCAGTGACACTGACATGGTGGTGTACGAGTGGTGTCGGGGTTTTTTGTTTATTTTTAAACACCTCGATGTCACTGCTGGGTGGAAAAATCAAGTCCACCAGCCAAATGTCTCCATCCAACAGATCATGAACTGACCCTGATGAAGGCTAGAGGACTGACCCTGATGAAGGCTAACACGCACCGGGCATGACAAATTATAGGATTTAGTCACTAACTGAACACCTACAAGGTGACCCGACAAGGTCAGAGTGTGCAATGAAGCGAAAGTGAGTGAACACGGGGTTTTAAAAACCGACGTCACAAAACTGCGTCGTACGCCAACGTCCACGTGAACGTGTCCAAGAGTTCAGTCATAATGAGGTTGTAACGATATTGGCCTGCAGGTTACCCTTGATCGGATCGGATTTGTGAACGTGTGATGTTAACTGAGGGCTGATTTATACGCCCGTAAACGTATTTGCATCGAGACGCAGAGAAATGGATTATGCGTAAGCGTAGCTCCCTGAGGAGCCGGCATGCAAACCTCCTTAATTTCAACAACACGTCGTGTAAATCTGCGGTGCTCGGTTGAGCAGAGAGGTGTTTCCTGTAGCGTCAGGACAAGACCCCGAACCAGAACCAGTGACGAAGCTAAATGGAGCAGTTTGAAGATAAGTTGACGGAAGAGGCGCGTTATAAAGACCTAAACAACCGTCTTCGAAACAGTACAAAAAAGTGACAAAAGAATTCTTGGGTAAAGATCTGGAAATGTGACACTAATTTCAGCGTAATGTTGCCACAAAAGATCCTCAAGTACAGTGTAGATAACAGACATAGGACGGTTTGTTTTAAAAACACGCCGCCATTGCGCCCGTGGCATTCCCCATAACATGGCAAAAGGAGCTTGTAGTCACTATAGTTACCGCTAGTAATAGGATGATACTCAAGAGATTTGATGTCGATATTGATATCATTTTGGGACTCCAGAAAGGTTCATGCACTGGGGTGACCCCAGACTATTTTCAATCTCCTGGACAATTTTGGTTCCCTCGAGTCCTCTTGGGCCCCCTGTGTACACTCTTAGAAACAAAAGGTTCCATCTAGAACTCTTAAGGATATTTTGGCTTGTCCCTCTGGGGGGAATCGTTAAAAGCTCTATGTAGAACCCTATAACGGAGTGTTTCCCTATCAGGTAGGGAAACCCTGTAGGAAGAACCCTTAACCCCTTGAACTCCAGGATCAGTCGGTGGGTCCAGACTTACTTTCCTCGCTCCTGTAACTACACACCTTTCCTATTAGTTTCTTCAGAGTTTGTTAGTTACTGTATAATATGCCAGGAGTTTAAGGGGTTAACTACCTGAAGAACCCTCAAGGAACTTTGGAATCATCCCAGTCTTGCCCCCCAGGATATTGGTATCCTTAATATATGTAGATGTCTACCTTTGTCTGTGTCTCACTTCTGTTTTTTTTTTTCCATCTTCACCCACCATGTTTAGTTTCCCAGATTACTGCACAGATCACTGTTTCTTCTCCTCCCACCTCGTCTGGACAGAAGAAACCGCCGTGCAGTCGGCTGTCGGATACAACGGCAGTCAAGGACAAGCCGTCCTTCAAGGAGGAAACGCCGACTGACAGCCAGAATCATTTGTTTCCTGCCGAAATAAAAACTGAAATGGAGCAGTCGGGCTACCCTGCTGCAGAGGAACCCGTGCTGGAACCCGTGCTCCAAAACAGCTTCTTCCCCTGCGCACATGTGCAGTTCCACGCGGTTCAGAACGAGGTGGACTTTCCCAGCGTGGCTCCGTGCAGCACTGCGGACACCCTGGACACCTTCGTTGAGCATTTCCCTTACGAGGAAGACGGCTGGAGGCAGCCGAGCCGGGACGAACGCCATATGTGCCTCCTGTGCGGAAAGACCTTCAACCGGCTGGCGAATCTGCGCATCCACCAGCGCTGCCACACGGGTGAGAAGCCGTACACGTGCTCGCACTGCGGCCGGCGCTTCAGCCACAGCGGGAACCTGCAGAAACACAAGCGGGTGCACACGGGCGAGAGGCCCTACCAGTGCCCGCAGTGCAGCAAGAGCTTTTGCCAGTCCAGCCATCTCAAGAAGCATCAGATGGTCCACACGGGCAGGCACATCACGGCAGCCAGGAGGAACATGGAACTCTGAAGGAACCTCTCGTAAAATGGCGCTCTCGTTGTTTTGCTTTTTATGTACGATTCCTTTTGATAGGAAATTAACTCTGTACTCCACTACTGCGTGTTCAGATCTCGAGAGACAGAAAAAGACAAAATACAAAACGACTAAAATAGACTGCAGAATGGAGGAACAGGAGAGGAAAGTGTCACTCGTGTTCAGCTTTGCTTGGGTTTTGAGCAATATTCATCTTCATCACTGCACGTTTACATCAAGTTGTGGCTAAAAGTGAACATGTAAAGTAAAAAAAAAAAAAAAAAAGCAAAAATGGACCTCTGTAGTGACTTTTCAATTCAACAGTGTTCTGTGTTAAGTCCTTCTGTACGTTTTGTGGCTGCAGCAAAAAAAATCTGTACATTATCTGTAGAAAAACCCTCCTTATCAGTATTGTATTTGGTGAATAAATCTAAAAATAGAAAATATTTTTTATTTAATGGAACATGAAACGTGTTATTTAAAATCATTAAAATACACTGTGTAAAATAATAAATGGTTTTATGTTTTTTAGGGGGGGGGGGCTTTTTACAGCCAAAAAGAATGGCCTAGGAACACCGCTACACCTTTAACCTCATTAAAAACCAGGATCTATGAATATGCATTAATATGCAAATTAGAAACATTTTCCTGTTATCAGCCCATCACTAACATTAACTATTTTAGCTAGCCGGTTAGCTAACTGCTAGTAGATTAGCTTGCTTTTGAGTGGGATTTCAGTATCTGAGTCTCGATTTACATCGTAATTTTCTCATTGATTTATTTAACAGCAGACAAACCTGTCAAAATATAGTTACCATGACGACCACAATTTTGTTCATCACTAACATAGACAGTTAGCTAGTTAAGCACCCAGGTTCTGTGGCTAAAGGTTTCCGGTTATCCTCTAATAATTTGCATATCAGACGTGATTGGTCCAAAGCTGTAGCGTTTATTTAGTGACATCCCAAACTGAGCTCATACGTAGCCCCGCCCCCCAAATCAGGTTTATACAGGAGTACTGAGAAACTCTCTGTTTTAAGTAAAAAAAATGTGACTATGCATTAAAATATATAACTAGAATCAGCATCTGAGAGGAGTTAATAATTTAAACATTACGCTTTTGAGTTCAAGGTGACTTTAAAGCTTATATCATCAACAGAACAATTAAAAAAACATTCAATCTAACTTACTAAAACTTAACTGACCTCATCTTTGCTTGGGTTTTAACAAGCAGTGTGACAATGCATCAGTATGACGCTATACTGTGATAATAAAATCTGAAATAGTGATACCATTAACGTTATACTGCACTGGGACAGATTATGATGTCTCAAATACAGGGCAGCATTAAAATCCCATTCTGTATAGTAATGGCACCCATTAGTACCTCTAATGTACTCAGTGAACGAATGCTTTAAATATGGTATGCTTAATTTTATTTTAACACCTTAAACCTATAAAAGTGGATTCTACCAAGTTTTACCTTCAAAGCTGAAATAATTATGATCAACACAACGATAAAAAAAATGCATCCAAAGTACGTCGTTACAGACAAGTTATCCTAACCGACAAATGATAACATCATTTCCCACAGCAATGCTTAAAAGCGAAACTTCAGAACGTGTTTGTTCTTTGATCTCGCTCAATGTAAAAAAATAAATAAGTAAAGAGCTGTAAGTGATGGAGGGATGAAAAAAAAGAAGAGTTTACATTGCAAAAGACGTTTAAAAAAAAAAAAGCTTAACAGTTTGACAGTGTAAATGTTCAGAATTGAAGTGATGGAGAGGAAAAAAGCATTAGGAAAGAATTAAAGAACAAGAAAGTGAAAAATAGGGAGGAGAGAAAGAAAGAAAAAGCATTCAGTCAGTGTGTTTTAATGAGAAGGTTTTACATTTTAAACTTAAAATTAATTTTAAAAGCATACACATACACACACTTGCTGGTCCCACAATACACCCCTCTGATCACTTTCAGGCACTGGCGGTTGCCATGGTGCTCAGATCCATGCTGGGCACATTGTTTGGGGAGGGGTTGGTTGTCAGGAAGAGAATTGTGGGTAAAATGGAGGCAGTGATAAGGCCAGCTGTTTACATTCAAATACAGAGTGACGTGTGTGTCATTGTGTATCTCTCTCTCTTGCTCTCTCTCTCTCTCTCTCTCACACACACACACACACACACACACACACGCACACAAACAAAGTATATCTGGAAACTGTTGTTGATTTCACACAAAAAAAGCAGAAACTCTAAAAAATAAATAACTTTTACATACTTTTTAGAGCCATATACACCCTGCTAGCACTCTTACATCAGTGTGTGTGTGTGTGTGTGTGTGTGTGTGTTCCTGTACTTATATCTTACTGAGGACCAATTGTCCTCACAAGGATAGGAGCATGTGACTTTTTGGCTCTAGTGAGGACATTTGGCTGGTCCTCTCTAGAAAAACTGCTTTTTTACAAAAACTGCAGCTTTTATTTAAAAAAACTAAAAGAGCCAAAAGGTTTGCTTTTGGTTACTGAGGTTAAGGTTAGGGTTAGGTTTAGGTGTAGGCTTAGCATTAATTACCTACAGTTATCATTATGTCAATGGAAGTCCTCACAAGTATAGTAGTACAAACGTGTCTGTGTGTGTGTGTGTGTGTGTGTGTGTGTGTGTGATTAAGATTACTTGTACATTTTACAAATTATGATTTCATTTTGTCGCCACTGATGTATAGTTGAATTGTCAGTCACTTTTCTATAAACACATTGAAGTTGCCCACTGTCTAAAATGCTAAGCCATTGTGTAAACTGTGGTCTAGTGCCTAGTCAACCATGCTGCAAAGACTTAAAGATAGACCTGTTCTAAGTGGGTGACTGGCGCTTTGGGTTAGAGGGGGTTCTAATGGGAGTAAGGGTGTCAAATCCATCGTACGCGGTGTAATGGGGTGTCATATAGCTCTACTGAACAAAAGTTAGTATCTACCGATTAGCGTGTGCACTATAATGTGGTTGTTCACTTTCAGTTATTATTTATAAACATATATAATAATGAGTATTTTGCTACGAGTATTTTTGCCTGAACCATTTAGAGCTGTCCCTTAAGCCCCTCAATCAGCAAAGCTATTTGCAAGTGCGCATCTGTGCACTGATAGTAATTCTCTCTCTTTCTCTCTTTCTCTCTCTCTCTTTAGGATTCAGTTTTGAATTAGGATTGAGAACTTAATCAGTTTACAGTTGATTAAGTTTATTACAGTCACTGGTATAATAGATCAATAATGTCTTATGCCATTAGATGTCATGGGCCTTATAAGATCACTTGTACATTTAACTAGTTACAATTCCATTTTTGTGCCATTGATATATAGCTAATTTTTTAGTCACTTTTCTATGCACACACTGAAGTTAAGTCCAATGTCTAAAACTCTAAGCCACTGTTAACTACCACTTAACTTTTTAGTTGGTATAGTGCCTAGTCAATCATGCTGCAAAGACTTAAAAATACTCTTTATTCACATTAGAGGAGTAGATTGATCAAAAATGCTACCATGGCTAACAGTGAACAAAAAGATTAGCAATTTGCTAATTTGTTATGAATATAAATATTAAGTATTTATATTATATTTATAAATACTTATATTTATAAGTTGATTTCAGCAACTATGCATAACAGCTATGCACTGATTTTAATTTTCTCTCACACTGCCTCTCTCTCTCTTTGCAGCAGGACATTGAGATTTTGGCTGTCATCCTCAGTATGACGGGGAAGTTTGCCATCTCCATTGCGTTTGGCCTGATTTACTTGTACACATGTGAGCTGTACCCCACAATCATCAGGTGTGTAAAGTAAAATACATTATATGTCCAAAGGTATCCAGATATCCCTCCTAAGTAGTGGATTTAGTGGATTAATTTAGAAACACACTTATTGCTGATCCATATATTAAATTGTGCATAGAGTCATGTAATCACCAAAAAAAACATCATGGGACACTCTGAAAAGCTCAGTGACTTTCAACACAGCACCAATATAGGATGTCAGATTTCCGACAGGTCTGTTCATCAAATAGCTGTGCTGCTACAGCTGCCCCCGTCAACTGTAAGTGACAATGTGAAGTCGAAATATCTAGCAGCATGTAAGAAGTAAAAGGCCACATGAACTCATAGAACAGGACCACAAAGTGCCTAAGAATCTAAAATTAATCTAGCCCTAGTTCAAACAGTCACTACTAAAATCCTAACTGCCTCTGGAAGCAACGTTTGCACACTGTTTCCATGGTGTACACAAGCCAAAGATCAGCATGTGCAATGCCAAGCATCAGCTGGAGTGGTGTAAAGCTCACCACCATTGGAGTGATGAATTACACTCCACTGTCTAGCAGTCCAATGGACAAGTCTTAGTTTAACAGATGCTTGGAGAATGTTACCTGACTCAAAACATAATACCAACTGTAAAGCATGGTAGAGGAGAAATAAATGTATGGGGTTGTTTTTTATAGTTTAGACCCCCCCTAGTTGTGGCAATATCAAAACTTAATACTATAATATGCAGTGCAGAGATGCCACAGACGTACGACTCAAGTCACACTCAAGTACCTAATTTACTGACTTGCGACTCAACTTGGATTTCAAACCTTAAGACTCACAACTCGATTTTGTATTTAAAGCTTATGACTCACAACTCGACTCGAACTTCAAACCTTAAGACTCACAACTCGATTTTGTATTTAAAGCTTATGACTCACAAATCGACTCAGACTTCAAAGCTTCTGCCTCAAAACTCGATTCGGACTTCAAAGCTTATGAATTATGAAACTCGAAATTCTTATTTACTGACCCTGTCACTCAAGTAACTCAGACTGCATGCAGAATAAAACATCAGTTATTGTCAAGTCCTATCGATTCTAGAAATGATGTGTCCATATGTAATTATGATTTCGCTGAATGCACCCTAAAATGTGCACAAACAATTGTGCCGAATGAGACTACTTGTCCATCCCAGACCTACAATGATGGCCATGTATGTGGTTTTCTTTGGATACAAAGACGTTAAAAAAAGATATAAGAGAATGGCAGCATGTAAAACATAGGGTTTGAATAACCAAGGGAACACCACAAAATTCTTACAGAAATAGTTTGTTGAGAGTGGAGTGGAAGAATTTAGCCTGCACAGTTCTTGTCTTATCCCCGCTGAACACCTTTGGTATGAATTGAAGTGCTGTTTGCGAGCCAGACCTAATCGTCCAAAATCAATGCCCTTGTAAAAAGCCTTCCCTGAAGAAAGCAGACTGCATTTGCAGCTCTATTAATGCCCTTGATTTTGTAAGCAGTCTTGGTACTTTTGGACATGTAGTGGATGTGCGTTTTTAAATGTAAAGCACATAGAATTAAGTGCAATATTACATGTGAAATATATATGAAAATTTGTGTTTTTGCAGGTCACTTGCAGTGGGCAGTGGTAGTATGACGTGTCGTGTTGGGAGTGTGGTGGCTCCTTTCTGTGTTTACCTTGCAGACATCTGGATCTATCTGCCTCAGGTAAACACAAGACACTGCACCCATCTGTCTTTCAGGACGAACACTTAGACTTGACTCGTAGCTTACCTGAACCGCCAAGTATGATTTATAAACAATGATTTATCCCAGTTATGATTATTTAATAATCAATAAGTTTTATGTGGGCTCATTAAGTATACTAAATAAAACACTCTGATCACATGATCAATTAATAAGGCAGAGATTGTCTACATGCAAAGGGAGTAGCAAACAGTCAGAGCATGGAGCGATTAAATGTATTCATTGATGTCTCTCTCCTGTGTGATGCAGCTCATTGTGGGGATCCTGTCATTTATCATTGGAGTTTTGACCTTCTTCCTGCCGGAGACACTGGGGGAGCCGCTCACCTCCACCTTGGAGGAGGCAGAGGCTCTGGGAACCAAGTCTAGGAAGAAAAACACCAGAGACGATGGAATAAAAATGAACCTGAACGATAGCAAAGCCTGAGTCAAAAGAGACTGGAGTAATAGAGAATACACTTCAATTTCTTACTGCTGGATGCACACTGGATTCCTATTATGTTCACAACACCATAAAGAATTTTTGATGATGCTTTTTAGCAATAAAGTATTTTTACATTTTGTTTAGGAAGACTATACCAATTGAGGGATGAGGAGGAAAAAGCAAAGAAGCCATCAATGGCATCAGTTTGAAAAAGCAACTGTGGTAACAAAGGCAAAATGGCTGTAAAATACTTTTGTTGTTTGCAGCGCCAATAACCTTTTGATCGCAAGTTCTGAGGTTTACTGCAAAATTTGCAAAAAATCTTTAAAAGAATAATGGACATGGTGGTCAGCCTTAATGGCTCGCTTTGGGATTTTTAATATATATTTGCTTTTGAAAACACGAAAATGATGTGTAGAGTATTCAAAATAGTTGCTGTTTTATGTGATACACTGCAAAGTCAAACAGAAATTTGCATAACTGGTCTGTCGTGGTGAATATTCTTAGGGGTCCAGGCTCTTATTTTTTTTTCCATTGTCTTCTAAAAATTGGTTTAAATTGAATATTCAGTTTGATAAAATTAGAATATATTTTGCTCTGTTTAAAATGTAAAAACATTAATAATGGTAACAACTCTTTATGTTGAACAATATACTGTTCATATTTTTTTTATTGTATTTAAAGAAAGTGCTATAACAGTAATTGGGAAGTAGGGCCTAGTTGCAACGTTTCTGCTTGCATTTAAAAAAAATGTATTTACACTGGACAGATTGGAGTGTGTTTTATTGTTTTAGTACTGTCTCTCTACTGACTGTCTTGTCCAGAAGGAAATGTCCTGCAGATTAAAACTGCTGCAGTGCTAAACAAGTGCTCTCAGTCAAACAGTTTCCAATGTTGCAAAACATTTTGTATTGCATTGCATTGCTGTGGGGTCAGAAGCAATCAGATTGCACACGACTCAATTCCACAGTTACAGATTCAGGAGTCTTATGTGGAGCTGAAGATGTCTGAAATCAAAACCGTGGCAAATGTGACAGATAATGTATATGTGTCCGAGATTTTCATTTGCCGATTTGTATGTGAAATGAGCTTTTTAATTGCTTTGTGTATAAAAAGCAAGAACCTATTTTTCTGTAAAAGAATCTGGGCACCTTGCACATACCTCAGATGGACCAAAGGGTATGTGACTGGACTAAGGTGCATGGAGGTTTCTTTTAAAACATGGGCTGCTGTACATCCTTCAATTTTCCTACCAGAGCATTTTTTGAATGATGAGGAACAACACAGGTATTTTGTTACGTATCAGACACAATAAAGCAATGATACAGATTTTAGGAAACTTTTTGCAAAAACTGTCAAATTGATTCAATTCTCGTTCAGGTGTATTTTTGTACTGCTGGCTTTTTCATGTACTTTTTTTCAGTGGAATTAAAGAAAAAGCAAGTCAGAATATTTAATGTGTCTTGTTTATGTCTTTTTGATATAGTGACTGTTCGGCCTTTAGGTTATGTAAAGACTTTGATATGCCCTTTGACAGGCTAAACAGAAATTATTGCCATATTCATAGCATGTCAGACTAACCTTAAAGTGAATTTTTGGCACATTTTAATCAAATGGGCAAAAATGATTGTAGAAAATAAACATTACACAAAGACTACAATTTTTCAGTCAAAAAAGTCATTCTCATAACAACTTACATAAAATACTTACTATTTTCTTTAAAAAAACGTATGTGACAAAATTGTTGCCATTCCTAAAGAATGTTTAAAATAAGTGCAAACAAATAGTTCTTCTTGGGGAAAGAAATTTAAAGTTTTTTTTTTTATTGCGCTCAGGCTCCAGAAACACTGTTGTTGGCTATAACCAAATATGAGGTTGCACTACATCCTTTTGTCACCCATCTCCATGGGGAAAACCAAAGAGCATGTTGACGGTTGTTGACCTGCACAACTCAGGCAATGGATATAAAAATACAAAAACAGTTAAAAATACCATTAAGCACAATCAGGGCTGTGATAGGAAAAAGTTTCAGCAGTTCGGACAAGGAAAAGCTTTTATGCTTTGGGGCTGTTTTGTGGCTGGTGGCCCACGGGCGCTTATGAAGCTTGATGGCATCATGAATTCTGCTAAGTACCAGGATATTTTAGCCCTAAACCTGGAAGCCTCTGTCAGGCAGGTAAGACTTGGCCATAGATGAAGCTTTCAACCAGATAATGACCCCAAACATACATTCAAATTAACACAGAAACACAGTGTTTTGCAATGGCTATGTCAGTCTCTGTATTTGAAACCTATTAAAAAACTGTGGTCTGATTTGAAGGGGACAGTCCATATGCACAAACCATGTTCTGCATGGAGGAGGGTCCAAGTGTCTTGTTAGACATTATAGGAAGCATCTCAGTGCTGTGGGGAGTTAATAATTTTGAAGCCAGTGTTTTGCAGAAAAAATGCACTTTTTTATGTTTGGAAATGTGTTCCAAATTATAGTAGTTCCAAATTATAACTGAACTCATTTTCAGGAAAGGTGCCAATAATTCTGGAGTTGACTGTAAAAATTTACTTCGTGAGAATTTGGGGAATTTTCTGATGGCACCGATATCTTGGACCAAACGGAAACTGTCATGGCAGGCAGTGGAAAGCCACCATTCGACTGGTATTAGTATACAGGACTACAACAATTTAGCTATTAAATAGCCTAAAAATCATAACATTAAATAAAACAGCTTTTGCTTCTAGGTGTCACAAAACAATTGACAGTATCATTTTAAAATGTAATACTGTTTTTGTCTCCTTAGCTCTTCCTGCAATTCCTGGACCATCATCGAGAAACCGGTAAAGAGGCAAGGTGTTTGACAGCACCCTGAGGGACGCAGAGTCCATCCAAACCACCTGCACTGAGCTGGATGGCTGGCTGAAATCAGTAGACCGGTCTGGCTGTACCAGCATGGTATCCTTCCCAGAAACCTGTGGCCACTCCTAATATACGAAGTGCTGATCTCTACAGTCGAGGCCTTGGAGTGGAAAGTCAGTAACCACCTCAGGAGATGGCTGGGCCTGCCCAGGAGCATGAGTAGTATTACAATCTATGGGCGTAACAAGTGTAGTTGCTTAAGCCACTGCCCCTCAAAATGTCTGTGCACGGCCCTGGTGCTTGCCAATAGAGGTCAGATGATAGGGCTTTACCGCCCGATTTCTGTCCAGAACCTTGGGCATCGTGTGAGTGGAGAAGCGAATAGACATCTGTAATATCACCAAAGTGGCAGAGAGAGCCTCGAGATAGCTGTGGCGCAAGAGAGGAGACCCATTGGGACAGTAGCTAGCTAGCCATCTGGGAAAAAGCTGATGTCTGATCAGCCTCAGCTGGGTCACCTGGAAGAGGGGGTATGATGTTGAAAGATCCAAAACCCCAAGGAAATTCCAGGAACATCACTAATGATGAGTCCAGAAGCATCAACAGAAGTACTTACAGAGGTGCTTTCTCTTATTTTTTTCTGGAATGTTAGATTCTGATTTTAAAATCTTGTAGCGTATTTCAAGCTGGAATATTTTGTGAGATTCAGTTTAGCAATATACCATCAGTTCCTACTATATGTTTTCTATGGTTAGTCTAGTTGGGATTAAGTCTCCCTACACTAAAGAACTAAATGCTTTCTTAAAACATTTGTATCGCATTTAAATGCTTATTCCATCATGCATAACTGGCATATATAGTGTCTATGATCGTCAAGCTTTGCCACAGCTATTCGGTACAACTATATAACATTCAGCATGCTATTAGCTTAAACAGTACTACTTACCAATACTTTGTTCTTTTTACTTTAACTCTGTTGATGCAAAGCATGAGTGTGCAGCTTAATAAGGCACTGGAGCTTGCACTCTATTGCATTTGTTTGAATGACAGCTTAGTGTGGTCTGTCTTAAATTTCTCATTTGTTTGGTTTGGATGTTCTTCTGCATAGCTGTGTTATCAGGGACACACTTGAAAGGAACAAACATTGTAAGTGTTCTATCTCAGTTCTATTTCTCAGTCCAAACTCAGTATCCATCATTGCAAAATCAGTCGGATTTTAAGGGGAATTAGGCGTTTTAAAAAAGAGCAAATATTTTCCATGTTAGTAGGTGCAAAACAAGCAGAGAGTTTCGGTGCCCTTCGTTCTATATGAGAGCGAGGAGGAGAGAACATCTGCACTGCCAGCACTTTCTCAAAGCTCCACAGACCCAGAAAACAACATCTGCACAGTTGATCCATTTAGCTCAGTGTTGCAGTGAGAATATTTTGGCAAGGTCCCACTTGTGGATTTTATGAATTTAGGATTGGTACCATAGAGGGAGGTAGCTTTTAAACACCCAGGATTCTGACATAGTACATAATACTGGTACTTTCTGCGATTCATAAACTGGTCAAATCACAATCCAAGATTTAAAAAGTCAAGCAGATATCTACATGCTAGTAGCAATGTAAGCAACCTGGGGATATTTATCTGTATTTGAACTATGAACTATGTTTGAACCAAGAATAAATGTTTAAAAATGTTTATGATAGCAATTTCCCTTGCAGGTTGCAGATAGCTATAAAAATGACAAACTGCTCCTTTAAAGCTCATGTCCTACACACACACAAATTGGACTGGTTTCTAACAGAGGACCAGTTGAAGCCGGCACCTTACCTCTGATAAGACTCTGCTTCTATATGTAAAGACTGGTTATAGAAAAGAGACTCTTAAAAGGATTGGGGGCCTAACTGGTCAAAACTAAAGTGTGACCTTAACAGGAAGAAAAGGACAGTGAGGGAGAAAAATGTCTGGAGAGTTAAGAGGTACAGTGAGGGGAGGACAGAAACCTGAGCCTGGACACTTACTATTAGAGACAGATGAGCTAAATGTGCCACAGACCATAAGTGGACTAACTCTTAAGACTGTGTATGTGTGTGTAGGTGACTGAGTAGAAGTCTGTGCATGTGTATGTGTGAGCAAGAGCATGTATGTATGAGCAAGAGACAGATAGTTCTGCCTCAGTTACACTCTAAGCGTACAGCCTAAAATAGAGCAGAGTTGCTCGGGCAGAGAGAAAGCAATGCTGTTTGAGCTCTCCAAGTTAATTCAAGTCATGAGGGAAATAATTCGCAACACATTCTCACTTTTTTTTACTGTCTTCACCTCAAAGTGAAGGCAAATGTATAAATGTACAGTCTGTAGTGATACAATCTGGTTGTTGTAACTGAGTTTTATGTCTTGTTTTATTGCTTTCACCCCTTGAGTTTTGTGATAAAAGTTGTTGGAATTCAGCTAATTATTTTCTGCCTCTTCTAGTAACATGCAAAACAGCTTACCTCAAGTGACTGGGAGCACAGCATAATTCATTTCATTGAACAAGGCAGCACAAGGGGAGGAGTGTATAACAGGGACTGGATTTATCAGTTGAAATACATATACTTTGTGTTTTGTTCAGTCCATTTCCTCTGAACTATGTAGAGAGTCATATCAGCTTGTTAACTAGATACCTTGTTAATTAGCTAGCAGAATAAAATAATGAAGTTACGTAAGATGTAATGTATAGATGAAATATTTAGCTACATAACAACAACCCATAACATACCATATGAAATGTGACAATTTTGAAATATAAAATATTTCTGGTTTTATTTATAAACAACTTGGCTTCATCTACCATTTTTTGGTATATGAAGCTTCTGAAGTCTGCAGTCATGTTGACTCCAACCTTCTGGCCAAACTTTACTTATCTGATGACGTACTGGAATTTACTTATCTGATGATGTACTGGAATTGCCCTTAAGATGGCAACAGGGTTTCCTCCAAGGGGAAGTGGGCAAGTCGACTAGGGGGTCTTAAAAAACTGTAGTAGAACACAGAGCAGCTCTCAACTATATTATCCCTTCCTGAAAATGGACAGAATGTGTGACAAAGGTGATACACACTTCCTATTTATGAAGGGAAGACAATAAGGGCGCATTAATAACAGTACATAGTTGTTAGGGTTCCAAAGGACGATTGCTATGCCACAGAAAAGAATGTCATTGTGAAAGTAGCTGCAGTTCTTAAAAAGACATTTTATTTTGGAAACTGTGCCAGAAAATAGATTTTATACATTTACAATGCCATTTCCTTTGCATTTTGACATTTAAAAGAGTGGTGAATTTAGCTGTTCAGTCTTTTAACATATCAGATGTTGATTATACATCCTCAGTTTATGCTAGCTGTTAAATGCCAAAGGAAAGAAAAAACTCTTGCACTCGTATTTTCCTGAGAATTGTATATAGAATGCATTTTTACACAATCAATACTGTAGAATAAATTAATCCATAAAAAGAAAATCCTTATTTAATACTACATACAATACATACACATTAATACCTGACTGGCAGGATTACGTGGGGTGAGTTCAATTCCATGATAGGTAAGTATTTTGGATGGTTGTTTCTCAGCAACTCTACTATTGACCTCTCAGAGCATTCATATTAACTATAATGAGCAAGAGCAATTATGTTGGACTTAATATAAGCAGTGTCATAAGAAAAGCTCTGTCTGCTAAACTAGCCTTGGACTGTTCATAACCTTTTATATGAACTGCTTGGTTTGCCAATGTGAGATCTTGTTGAACCCTGTCAGCTGAGGGGCAGCTGCTATTTCAAAATCAAAATGCAAGACCTAATTTACGCTGTGCTGTTTCCTTAAATAGTCTAATATCCTAATGTGTGATGGGCAAGTTATATTCAAAATGTAATATCTTGCCAATTAAAAGTAATATGGTAATGTTACACTATTTTCTGTGCCAAGTAATGCGTTACATTTGTGTTGCTTTTACAAAACACTCGAATAAAGCGTAAAGGCACTAGGCCTCGGCTGTATTTCAATGGTGCCCTTGTCGACTTCTCCTTGGGAGAAGCCCATGTTAAGGGGGCAGTTCCAATACTTTATTAGCTTAAGTGAAGTCCCCGCAGGCCAGAAAAATCGAGTCAACATCACTGCAGACTTCAGGAACAGAATTCTCCCAGAACGCATTTTGTTCTGATGCAATTTCCTTTCTACAACAGCAACAAATACTGGATGAAGCTGTTTATAAATAAATCATATCTGTATCATTAATCCTGGGTTAGTTCATGTTAGCAGTTAGCTCATGTTGCAGTTAGCTCACTGCTGGCTAAAAAATCCTCAGAAATCCTGTCAGGTTAGCTTATGTTAGCTAGCTGGCTACCAAAATCAATTAAAATACGTGTGTATATATGAATGCCAATGACTTCCTTCTTCCTAATTAAGAACTTCCATATATGGACTCAAATACACTCCCACTTTCCCAAATATGGTCTTTAATGCATGCTCACTCAGAGCTGCTCTCATTTCCATATATGCACTCAAAAAAACGCCTTCTGTGGGCTGCGATCTGTAGACAGACCCTATTGACTCCTACTGGCATGGAAGATATTTAGACTCTATTAAACATCTGAATAGCAAACGGCAGACAAATTGCAGTTTTGAATGTACTTAGAAAGCTTAGAAAACTAGTGTTTCTAAAGAAATATTTGATACTGTAGCTCCAATAATATTACCAACATTGTATTTCTTGTTACTCATAAATGTAATATGTAAACAGCATGCATTCATTACTTGACACAGTGGCCTAAATGTAATATTACCCATTTTGTAAAAATAACAAGCCACAATACTTTGTTACCCCTTACCCTTAACAAGGGCTTCTGTTTAATAAATGTGTTTTAATTTAAAAATATAATAACTGATGATTAGGACTTGCAATTGGCCAATTTCCAATACTTGTTGTTAATGTTAATAAACTATCTTATATCTGCTTTTTGCCCATTGCAACCATTAAGAGTGTACAGAAGGTACTGCTGTGTTCTCTGAGTTGCCATCAACTGTCACAAACATTTAGGTGCTGGTTTTAAGTGAAAATCTTGGTGTATTCCTGTTTATTGGTGGTGGACAGTCCAGGTAAATGAAAAAAAAGGTGGGTTGGCAATTGCATTAGGCATAGTAGTTTTAGGCTTTTTAGAACATCACTTCATGGAAATAATGCAGCATGATTTGTCCATCTTTTAAATTTATTAGGCATTTGTCATCAAGGTGCTTTTTTAAAACAAATTGAGGTCTCCAAGCTGTAACTTGTGAGAACCTAGAAATGAGAGTAATCTACTGTATATCAACTTTATACTTTAAACTGACACTAAGTAGCTTTATTAAATGGTAGCTTCCATCTCCGAAAAGAGAACACACATTTTGTCATGGAGTTTGCAAATTTCCAGTATCAGCAGTTTTAACCAGAAAATTTGTCAGTCCATCATATATAACTCTGTGATATTTGGCACTTGAGGGACTTCACAAGAAGTGGCAAGATGATGGCTAGGCACTTAAATCACACTTGAGTCACAAAAAAAGGAGAGAGCAACAATTTCTTAACAAAGAGGCCCTCATTTATTTATTTTTTCATACCCCTAATGTAGGAAGGAATGTAGTGCAGAGTGAGGTGTGTTTCGTTTTAGGGATGGAGTGAACTTATTTGGGATGGAGTGGATCTTATTTGCAATTAAACAACACCCTTTTGAACTCTCTGAACTCTTCTGAGTGTCTGGTCCCTCCTCCATTATGATGATCCTAAATGCTCTTGTATTTATTCTCCCTTCAAACCTTAAACTCATGGCTTCTCAACCAGACAAATGACTGAAACTCCTTTTTCTGAGAGAAGTCTTTTTTCTTTTTTGAAAAAAGCGAAAAGCATTCTGAATAAAAAAAAAAATTATGAGAGATAAAATCATTTGTACAATGTCATTTGTCTCTTTGAATATATTAAATCAGGCCCGTCCATGCACTTCAGCTGTCCTGGTGGGCCGCCCCATTAAAAACACGGGTATCACGTATTCATGTGTACACACACACACCCAAAGTGCTCTTGGGAATGCTCACTCCACATCTTGAAGACTGTGAGATGCCAGCTCTACCTCCGTGTCAACATTCAAGGCTGCACCAACCAATTGTTGGCGTCCTCCAGAGCAGTATCGTCCTCCTCCTCATCTTCGTCGTCCTCCTCCAGTGGGTCGGTGGTTCGGAGGGCAAGCTCACGCAGGAAGTCGAGCTCTCGAGGCGAGATCGGGTGTGTCGACCGAAGGCCGATTTTCTTCTTGACTAGGTGGAACTGGTCACGCACAAAGTTGTAGAAGTCGTACTCGTATTTCATCCGGCGGTAGAGCACCTGCAGGGCTTCCAGCGTGGGCATGTGCTTCTTTACCGTGCCTGTTAGGTTACCCACCTTCCAAAAAGCTGTGGGAGGCAGACACAATGGGGCAGATTAAAATAAAGAAGATAAAAGTTGTTAAAACATAATAAAATTATGTTTTAAAATTATACATAATTGCACATTTTAAAGTGAAACAATACTTCCTAGATGCTCTGTACATTGACTTTATAATATACAGTACTCCAGAAACCTGGTGAAGTTTACAGCAGGCACTGATTTACTGATTTATTGGCTCAAACACCTCCAACCAGACTCAGAAGTGTGTGACATAAAACAATAATGTGCCTATGGATTTATCTGTACCATAGAATCAAACTTTAGGTTAAGATGTAAAAAGGACTTCTAACAAAGGACTTCCACAACAGTACAGTGTCAGAAAAACAGAACAGGTACAAACAGGTACAATGTAAATGTACCTTCAAATGCACAACAGTGGTCCTTAAGGTCTAAACATGTACCTTAAATGAGTCTTTAATGAGTACACTTTTCCAGGTTAAAAATACAGGTGATACAGGTGGAAGGTACATAGATATGTGTCATGGATACCACCTCAGGGACAAGCATTTGCACTCAGATAGGTATAGTTAAGCTCTTAATTTTCTGAGAGTGTTATATAACAACAGGGCGCATATAATATGTTTTTATTTTCTTTGCATTTCACTGAATGATAAGGGATGGCAGATGTTCAAGAACTTGATTTTTTTTTTTACAACCCTGCCACCACCACCCCTCTTCGGAGGAAGTCTTTGTTAAGGATAGAATTATTCAAATAATTATTATGAAATTATTCATTCCTTATAAAGTTTACATCCTTTTTGAGTTTTTTCTCAGTCCCTTTTTGGGGGTATACAAAAAAAAGTAAAGAAACACATATTCAGAATAGAAAGCAAAATGAAAAAAATAATAAGGAAAGTAGTAAGCACAGGGTAGAGGGTTATAAAAACTGATAATCAAGCAAGGCGTGTAGGTCAAAAAAAAGAAAAGGAAATATATATAGTTGTGGCCAAAAGTTTTGAGAATGACACAAATATTAATTTTCACAAAGTTTGCTGCTTCAGTGTTTTTAGATCTTTTTG
>JAOUQW010000023.1:3915088-3928642 GCA_028565825.1 Olivaichthys viedmensis
GGAGATTGCATGGCTGTGTGCTTGATTTTATACACCTGTTAGCAATGGGTGTGGCTGAAACACCTGAACTCAATAAAAATAATTATATATAATATATATATATATATATACATATAGTGTATTTCTTAAAAACAATTTGAACCTAAATGTTTCGGTGCAGTCAATGTTTTAATTTCTATTTGCTGTTATTATGCATTTTTAACTATTTTCTATTATCAATTTTTTGCATTTTTTTGCATGTACATGTAGTACTTAATGTGGTGTGGGTATCAACATTTTGGCATTGAGATAACACTAGTTGAAAGTGAGCACGCCGGGTGAAGGTGAGGTGTGTGCACGGGGACATTCACGAATATCTGCTCGTGCCCGTCACAATCAAATTCCGGGAACAAAAACCATAGTGTAGAGGCGGCGGCTACTCCGTGCCTCACTCATCCATTGATTTTGGGGTCTAATTGGCCATTTAGAGAGTTATTAGGGGCCATGATGGTGGATGGGTCCTGGTGCAGTCGCTGGACGACATCCTTAAGCACGCGTTTGACCAAGTGAGAGTAATTGATGGTCACCTGGTACCGCCCTGACTCAATAAAGTATATTGATATGAGCTATATCAAGTGACGCAGGACACTCAGACACACAAGGAGATTACCCAGTTGTTGGTGCCTAAGAGCAGAAGGGAAATGCTTTTCCATGCGGCTTTATCATAGTCCAATGGCCGGGCATTTGGGGCAGGAAAAAACACTGAACCGTATAATGGCTCGGTTTTTTTAGCCGGGTATTCGTGGTGATGTACGCAAGTGGTGTACGTCTTGCTGCAAATGTCAGTTGGTGAACCCACTGGCCACCCCAAAAGTGCCGTTGCGCCCCCTCCCATTGATCGAGGTTCCCTTTGAAAGAATTGGCATGGACCTCATTGGGCCATTACAACGGAGCTCACGTGACTACCTCTTTGTACTAGCCCTGGTGGATTATGCAAAGTGGTATTCGGAAGCAGTGCCCCTGCGCAACACAGGTCCGACTGTATGATAGGGGCGCGCGGCCATGTGAATTTGCACCGGGAGAGCGAGTGCTCGTATTACTGTCCACGTCGAGCTCTAAATTACTCGCCAAGTGGCAAGGGCCCTTTGAGGTCACACGGTGAGTCGGGGAAGTCAACTATGAGGTTCAGCGATCGGATAAGGGTGTTGCATGGCAAATTTATCACCTCAACCTCCTGAAATTATGGAGGGAGGCGGTCCCTGTTTCTCTGGCAATGGTGGTTCCCGAGAGGGAGGAGCTGGGTCCGGAGGTGTCATTGGCAGGTGCATCCCCAAATCGATAAGACTGCAGCAATTGCGGCCTGTCTGAGGCCGAAGACCAAAAAGGGGGTGAGGCAGTTTTTGGGGCTGGCTGGCTATTATCGTAGGTTTTGTGCCTAATTATTCGGATGTCACCAGCCCCTTGACTGACCTCACTAAAAAGGCAGCACCAGATCCGGTCCAGTGGACGGAGCCATGCCAATGAACCTTTAGCCATGTAAAGGCAGCTCTGTGCATTGGACCCCTGTTGCAGTCGCCTAACTTCTCTCTCCCTTTTGTTTTTCAGACTGATGCATCGGACGGAGGGCTGGGGGCGGTTTTGGCCCAGGTGGTGGACGGCGAGGAGTGTCTGGTGTAGTACATTAGTCAAAGTGTGTCTGGCGATCAAGTGGGCGGTCCTCGCCCTATGCTACTACCTGTTGAGGAAGCCCTTCGCCCTGTGTTTGGATCACGTTCTGCTCCAGTGGTTCCACTGCATGAAAGAGGCCAACGTGCGGATCACCCATTGGTATCTGGCGTTGCAACCTTTCAAGTTTGAGGTGATCCACAGGCCGGGGACACAGATGGCAGTGGTGGATTTCCTTTCCACCAGTGGAGGGAGTCGGCTGCAGCCTGTTCCCCAGCCTGAGTAGGGCGGTATGGGTATGTGGTAGCAGGGGTGTGGTCGAGCGTCGGCTGTGGACAGAGCGAGGAGGAACAACGAGGTAACAGGTAACGAGTGAGTGATTTCCGTGGGCCTTTGATTTATTTTTTTTATTTTGTTTTGATTTGCGCAGCGCTGGAAAGCGGGCCCTGAAAAGGGAATTGCAGTAAATAAATACATTTAGAAAGAAATACGTTTTCCCAAGCCTGTCTCCATCATCCTCTTTCCCCCATATGACACGCTGGGGTTCATCACAGAGATTTTCTCCTGAAGTTTCCTTTCTTCATTTCTGCCACAGAAACAACTAGCAATTAACAACTTCAGAGATGCATGAAAAGTGATGTTTGATAAAAAATGATCCTTTAATGCCAGTACTTTTAGTGGCATTGTATTAAAAAACTGACTGGTTGCATGCAACAGTACCATAGTTATTATTTAATAGATCATTTATGTCCCTGCTTATAAGCCTGCCTCTTATTTTTTTGTCCTGTCTGTAGGAGATCAGTGGAGGTAACCTAAAAGAGAAGAATATCATCCTGAAGGCTTTGTTTTAACTGTAGGTCCCATGACTGTTTTATTACTTGGATGATAAGTGAGAACCAAAGGATTATCTCTGCCTTTGCAGAGTGGATTGTTTATAGGTCAGTGCATCTGCTGTCTCATTAGGAGTTACAATGGACGTTTAATCATAAAACGGTAATTGTATTGGAAATCCAGTTATAAAAAATATTCACACACCACCTTATTTTTCTGGAGGAAGTCATTGTTCTCATTGCACAAGTATTTAATTCTCAACAGCTGTGAGTAAGGAATGACATTTTTGCAGTGCTTGAGATAGGAAGAGTTATACTGTAAATAGGAATGAGAGTCTGTAGGCTTATAACAAATCCTATAAAAAGACTAGCATAAGAAGGTGCCACTTTAGTGCCCATACCCACACCTCCTCTTATTGGTTATACTTGAGTTTTTAGTGGGTTTTGATTATTTTTATATATTTGACAAAATGAGCAGTCAATATTACAACTTTGAATCACTGGTCTTCTTTTGATCAGCTGTTGCAAAACTTGTAAGCTCAGCAAAGGAAGCAGACTTCATTAACTATGGTTGTTTTATTATGGTTATGTTGTATGTTACGGACCTCCCTTTTGTGTGATTACATAATGCTTCGGCTACCAAAGCATTTATAAAACAGTTAACTGGTGCATAACGGTGCTGGCCGCGAAGCATCAGATCGCCCCACAAGGTGCGCCGCTCCAGGCCAGCTCGGCCCCCTCCCAGGAGTGGAGAGGGGAAAAAGCTCTGGAGTTTTTTTTTGGGCGTTCCCAACGCCGAGAACGGAGTAATGGAGGGCTCAAACGCCACAGACAGCGTGGAGGAGCCCCCCAACGTAGAGAAAGGTGGGGAAGAGACGACGACGTCCCTCCCCCACAGGAGGAAGAGGTCGTGGTGCCGCCCCCGGGCTTCAGGGACAACGACGTCCCCACGCCCCCAAACACTGCAGGGGGGGGGGGGCCCCAGGGACACGATCTGGAAGTGGAAGAGCTGGCGGAACTCTTTAGGGGGCTCTCCCTTGCCGACAAGGCACCTCCCCCAAGCGTCGGGACCAGAGGCGCCCCGAGGCTTCCAGACACTGCGGGGGGTGGCCCCCGGGTGTCCAACGCGGAGGGTGGCGTCGTCCAGCATCCGGGGCGCTGGGTCCCGTCCCTGGACCGGCCTCCTGGTGGCCACCCGGACAAGGTTATAGGCCCCACGGGCCCCCCCGGACTGTCGGTTTAGGCGCGGCAGAGCAGCGCCATTGAGGGGGGGCTCTGTCAGGTGCCCAGCTGAGCGCGCACGCGACATACCGCCACGTGCGCGGACAAGCACGTGTTGTGTTTCCCTGTTTGTGACACGTGAGTGCTGTTAAGTGTTTCCTGCTGTTCCTCGTTCGTCTCCCTTAATTACTTAGTGTTTAAATACCCGCTTGTGTCCGTCCTGTGTTGTCTTTCGTTGTTAATGTCAACGTGTCAATGTCTGTGATTCTCCGTACGTGTAAACTCTGTTAGATAATAAAGATGTTGTTTGTTGAACGCCTCGCGCCTGTGTCCGCCTCCTCGAACCGACACATGACAGCCCTATAAATCTGCTGATCTGGAATGTCTGAGACAGCAAATGTTGCCATCACTTAAAGTTGTTTATATCAGTCAAATCCATATAAATTTTTTAAATAAAACATGAGACAAAATCATCAAAACCAAAAACCATTCGAGACAAAACCATTCGTTAATTTTTCATATGAGTTCAATCATATGATGTCAATCATGTGAATTCTTATGAATTTGCAATCTTTAGACCATGCTGTGCTAAAGAGAACTCTGGTTATGTAGGTAGACAGATAACTCATGACCTGTTGTTGCACAGCTAGGCCCCAGTTTGTGGGAGTTTAAGACAATATTTAAAAAAGTTTGTAGCCTGATAACTGAATTTCTCTAGAATTCACATTTACATGGACTATTGTATAATGAAGTCTTTTACTAATATTCACAGTAAGGCTTTGTATTTGTACTGTATGTGTCATATGACAATCTTTGTAAAGCCTGAAGAAAGAATTTCTGCACTATTTGTGACATTTGCCTCTTTTCTTGTACAGTATTTGAGTGGGGTGGATGGTAAACAGTCACTCTATGACTCATTAAGAGGGGTTCTCATCTGAAATAAAACAGCCCTTGCAACATTACCCATACTTACTCAAGACGTAAGTAAATGAGCCATTGATGTTGGTTTGTTTTTGTACAAGACCAGATTTCATCTGTAGCCAAAAATAAATCTGGGCCCAGAGCTGCATTCTTCTAATTAAATCTCGTGCCAAGTCTTTATTTAATCTCCAACAAGTTTTCTGCAGAGTGTTTTAGGTTCGTATATAGTAACCACATTACAGCCGAGTGAAGTTACCAAGCTGCAAACTCAGATTGTGGAGATCGGCTGGTTTTGCCTTATGATCACATGAATCGGAAGAAATACTTTTACTCTGTCAGGAGTTGAGCAAGCTTTAGGCGTGTTCTTCAAAACATCAAAAAGCAGCTCATGTAAACTTTAGCAAAAGTATATACAGACATTTTTTTTTTGTTTTTTTGAGTGGTTGTTGACAAAAGCTCTCATTCATGTCTGTGGTGGATTTATGAGCAAATTACGTACACGTTGAATGTTTTGAAGTCTGTAAGTGTTACCCTGACTTCATAGAAAAGTGCAAACGTACTGACTAGACAAAATAACTGCTTTATTAGCGCATGGTCCACCATAGGAGGAATATTTCTTTAGGTCAAGACACTGTGCTCTCAAGAACTTTGCTCTCTTATGTCTAAATAACAAGGGACATTCCATCAAGGACACTTTATGGACAGAGAAGGCAATCGGTTTATAAGAGCCATAAAAAAGAAACAGTCTATGTCAGTCTGGAAGACAAAAGACCCAAATTCCCATCACTGAACAGAAGGGGATTTCTATAAAACCACATATTGCTAACTTACAATGCTATCTTAACATCTTTAACCTGGCGGGTTTCATGCTAATTCATACCTCCTTGCCTTCATGCTTTTCATAACATCATAAATGTCAATCACATACAGAAGTTAAAGGGCCCTTTTATTGTGATCATAACGCAGACACAAAAATAAAGTGCAAGACCGTGGCATTGGCATGTGTGGAAATGGCAAAAATGTTTGGATATTTTTGTGACCATTGGCGCAGGCAGTAACCTGATGAAGAGCAATGTAATTGTAAAAAGAATGGATACATTATCAAGAAGTGTGCTTATGTGATATCCAATCAAATCGGCTTTTCCTATTTACGTCAAAAAACGAGTGTCACTTACAACAAATGCCTTTTCTGTAGCGCTTTTATAGGTGTTACTTACATGTGTGAGCATCTAGGTCAGTGTCTAATCTAATAATTCCTCGTCTCTATAGGGAAAGGAAATTTTGTGAGTCTGATATTATTTTTGTAAGACATTCTATTGTTTTTAATAATTATACAGTGTGAGCACCTGCATCGTGAGATATGGTACAGTGTGAGCACCTGCATCGTGAGCACCTGAATCGTGAGATATCGTACAGTGTGAGCGCCTGCATCGTGAGGTATCGTACAGCGTGAGCACCTGCATTGTGAGATATTGTACAGTGTGAGCGCCTGCATCGTGCGGTATCGCACAGTGTGAGCATCTGCATCGTGAGATATCGTACAGTGTGAGCGCCTGCACCGTGAGGTATCGCACAGCGTGAGCACCTGCATCGTGAGGTATCGTACAGTGTGAGCACCTGCATCGTGAGGTATCGTACAGTATGAGCGCCTGCATCGTGAGATATCGTACAGTGTGAGCGCCTGCATCGTGAGGTATCGTACATGTGTGAGCACCTGCATCGTGAGGTATCGTACAGTATGAGCGCCTGCATCGTGAGATATCGTACATTGTGAGCACCTGCATCGTGAGGTATCGTACAGTATGAGCGCCTACATTGTGAGATATCGCACAGTGTGAGCACCTGCATTGTGAGATATCGCACAGTATGAGCGCCTGCATCGTGAGCTGCACAGTCTCGTCGAGAGACTGAATCATGCAGTGTGAGCAGTGGTCCGATTTCTCGTTGCAGTGTAAGCCTGGCTTAAGACGAACTATGAGAAGTATGTTTGGTTTATAGAAGGGCTATCCGCTTTATGCACTGCACGCCACTGTAATTATGATGTTTACTGAGTAATGACACATCTAATTCACATTTAGTAGCCACAACTGAGTTGTTTGGTCTCATTTGTTAGGGCTAAAATAATTCAGTCAGTTCAATTTAGTTCATATTTGGGTGAAGCAGCTTGTTTATATTAAAGTGGGGTGATAATAGTGTACATACCCACAAAACCAGGTTGTAACAAATGTGACAGGATTTTTAAGGCTTCGCTTGATGTCAGGAAAATACTGTTTTGGCATCTTTGTTCAAAGGTGGTCCAGAGAGGCGGTATCAAACACATTTTTGGACCAAAGTGGGTTTTAAAATATCATTGTGCCGGAAGATTTAGAATGTCACACCCCCTGTTGCATTGCTCCACCCATGTCAGCGCAGGCGTGTTCATTTCTGGCCATGAAAATAGCAACTGGGCAGAAACCCAATATTTATGTGTTATACTCGTACATTACACTTGCACCTGCATACAATTAGAGCCTTATAATGATGAGAAATTTCAACTTTAATATTACTAATGTTCAACACCTTTAATATCCCTGCCTCTCCCATGCTTGACGCTGCTGGCTTCAATCCAGCTTCTACCATGGACGCATTTAAACAAACGACTGGGCTTCTTAAAGAACTTTTAAAGAACGGCAGAGAAGCTTAACACACCCCTGTAGGGTTTGGCCCAGTCATGAAAGACAGGAATGAGAGAGACGAAAAAGTGAGAGAGACAGGAGCAGGAGAGAAGCAAGAGAAGGAGGAGGATAGAGAGAGCACAAACGAGAGGGGGCTCTGACCAGGTATCTCTCGTCGTCTTTCATCCGAGGCGTGCGGATCAAGTGGTTCTGCTCGCCCCTCCAGTCTCCAAACCGGCGGAAAAAGTAGTTGGAGAGAAAACGGTTAATGGGGTCTCTGATGATGTTAACATAGACAGGCTGCTCCATCTTGAACCTGAGATATAGTGAGATAGAGAGCGAGGAAAATTTGAGAGTGTACGCACGGCTATTCTTATTGGACCTCTCAGCTGTCGACCATGCATGACATAATATTGATTGGCTCACCTGGTGAAGTTGAGAAAGTGAACATGCCTGGTGTACAGGAAGGGCTGTGGGATTGTGCTGATGTTTTTCATTAAATCCACCTGATGTACAAGAAAACAAACAAAGCATGACATGCGGTTGAGACCTGCTCAATGACATCAGTGACGTACTGACATAATGATTCATTAAAAATGATTTAACTCATGCCATTTAATTTTTGTTATTCCAGTTTGCCCTTTACAATTTTGGATAGTAGGGTACAAACTGAGCAGTGCCAATTTAAAACTCAATTTTTGTTTGACAACACACACAGAGCATTACACATAATGAAACATTTAGTCCATTCAGCCGTCATCATGGATGCATTACTTTTTTTCAGATGCTTTAAGACACACCAGTCTCTCAACTCCCCAGCAGCAGGATCAGCCTGAAAAAGGCCACTTCTATTGAAGTTATACAATGGAAAACGCTTAAGTCACTTAATAAGACTTCTTATATATTTTGTTAATGTGTCTTAATGTATTAAGAGCCCACATGTCCCAAAATGTATGTGACATGCTGAAAAACACATGCAAAACACAGTTGTATCACACTGAAAGGCTGCTGGGTTCATGTATTAGGTGCCACAGTACAGCGCTTTAAAAGAAACCTAACAGAAGGTTCTATTTAAGAATGACTCCCTCTGGGCTGTGATGTCATGCCATAAACAAAACTGTGGTTGAGATTTGTTAAGATTTTTTTTTCTCCTTAATGCAGTGAAGAGGTGAATGTACTTCTCTCTCTACATCTCTCTCCCCCTGTCACCTTCAATTCAGTACACGATGGCTTTATGGGCATGACTGTACATGGTATTATATGGCCAAAGCAAAGCAAATGCACTTTCACATACTGTCATAGCTGAACATGCTCAAGAGTCAAAAAAATTAAGTGTTATTATAAAAGTAATAAAAGTATAGGGTTTTCTCTCTCAGTGTGTTACATACCTTTACTAAAACTCTCTGTGCAGTACAGCCAAAACACACAACCTCTGTGGCCACAGGCAGTGACATCACCTGCATGAGACCACTTCCTGTACACCTGTGGCTACTCTGATACCTCAGAGGTGGCTTGTCAGCATGTGTGTGTGTGTGTGTATGTATGTGAGTGAGCGAGAGAAAGAATGGTGTAATGCTTGGTGGTAGAATGAACAAACAACTCAATTTTCCAGAGGAGGAGATTTTTGGAGATATGTTTTAAAAAATATGGGTGACTAACCCTCAGTGGTTAAGTAATGTTTAGGTCAAAGGTCAACACAAGTCTGGTCTTGGGGTAGCTGTTTGGAGGAAGAGTGAGAATAACACTGATAACAAAAATAAACAAAAGCTCTGAAGATTGGACAGGGGGAGGAGAAGGTGTCCTAAAATCAGTGATGTGAATAAGGAAAGTCCCTAATATTCCACACATAGCTCTAAACTGTCTGACCTCCTATTGGCCGTAAGCCTCTAAAATTTTCTAATTTAGCCCACAGAACGTGAGAAGTGGCTCAGGGCTATGAAAACTGTCTGTTCTTTCCTACCACACACAGACTAGAGTTTGAGATGGCTGTCCGAACCCGATGGGACTAGACTATTCATGTCAGGTTTGCTTGGGTTTGGTCAAGTCCAGACATCATTTCTTAAATATTTGTTGGGTTCGGATCGGTTTAAAGTTCCATGTTCAGGTTTGTTATAGACTAATTGTTTCCACCTTTAATGGATTTTTTTTGGCCTGCTATCCAACCACTTTAGTTTTCCCTGTATCTTCAGTTTTCCTCCCTTCTCTTATTACTCGAAAAAATTTTTTAACCTGGCATACTAGAGTCAATCCTGTAGTTGGCACTGCAGTCAACATTACAACATGCATACAAGCGAGGTAAAGCAGCGAGGACAATTTCGCACAACTGAAAGGAAAGCCAGACGTTTGGAAATCATTTGACATGGTGCACAGAGAAGAACAAACCTACAGGGTTTGTTCCAGGCAAAACCTGTAAAATTGTAATTTTGGATGAGTTTAAGGTGGATTTTATTGATATTAATTATTGATTTGGATTGTTTACCAATGATCTGATGACGGATGTCATTGTTGCTATGTAAAATTTCAAGGGAAACACACACACACACGCACGCACGCACGCACACACACACACACACACACAAATTTCCAAAAAAAGCACATTTGGCCTCACATTAAAACTGCTGACAGCCTGAGGGAGAAATGCTGACCCACAGCTATTGTGTTTGTGGTTACTGATATGTTTATGGGAGAGTTATGGCCTGTTTGGGCCAGACACCCAACTGTGTGTGTGTGTGTGTGTCTTAGCTGTCAGTCCTTCACCATGCCTGCTGGATCGGCGGTGTTGAGTTCAGATGAGGAAAACCTGCCCAGCCATACACACACACCTGCACAGCCCCAATCACTCATGGCTTTAACTTCACAGTTGTTGTACTTTTTCATAGCTGAATTCACAGAAAGCTGAGTATCTCTGTATAACATGGGTGAAGCGGCGCAACAAGATGTGTGAACGGTCAAAATCTGCCACCGCAGTGTGATTTTCAAAATTGCACTTACATTACCCCCTCTTAACGCAAACTCAATGCCAAAACAGAATTTTTCTGACTTTAAAGGCTTAAAAATTCTGTCCCATTTCTTACAAACTGATTGCATGTATGTACACTATTTATGCCACTCCACTTCATTATAAATAGGCTACTGAAGACAACTAACAACTGTGAACACAGTTGTGAAACTTGAATTAGACAGTTGACGCGCCATTACGCATGGAACATTATATATAGTTAATAGTTACAGTTAGTCTTAAAAATTCTAACAAAACCATACCAGACTTGCCGAATTTATTGCCATTATTGAGATGAGTACTTGCCTGATATAAACTCTTAAGTGTTGTCTTCTAACATGCAAGTGAACACCACAAAAGCACACACGAAGACAAAAAACGCATTTGATTCGTCTGGAAGATGATTATTTCTACCACCAAAATATCTAAAAAATTTTTTTTTAAAAACCTATAATTGAAATCTAATAGAAAATTTTACTGTGCTGCACTGTGCACACTCGATTTTTAATGGAATAAAGGGAGCTGATTTGATTGGATAACGCAACAGCACGCCTAACCATACATGTTCATAATGTATTCATTCTAACCCCATCCTTTTTTACAATTGCGCCGCTCTATGTTCATAAAAATATCACAAATATATTGACCACACCCACATGTGCCAACACTGCGATCTTGTGTCCTATTTTTGCATTTGCGTTAATTTTCCACTGGTTTGATTTGAAATGCCTTGATTAACTGAGATAAACTACAGAATTGAAATATTTTGCAGTGTTGGGGGATTTACATCTGTAGGTATGTATACCGTATATTAGTCATGTAAACGAATACAATGCAGTTTGTAAATAAATGGTAATTACAGTGACTCAGAGCATATTTGCTGCTTTTGCTCTGTACTCCAGCACTCTGAATGCAATGAAACAATCACTATGAGGTTAAAGTAAGGCATGTCGGCTTTAATTAGAGACTATGTAAGTCTATATGATGCCAACCATATAGGAATTACAGCTTTAATACACAGTCCTTCCATTTTAGAGCACCATAAGTAATCTGAGAGTTGGTTACTTAGCTGTTTTTTTGGTCAGCTGCGTGACACTGCATTGTTCTTTTATACACAAGTGGCCTAAAAAATGGTCTGAAGTTCTTTCTGATGACACAGCAGTGAATGAAGTAAAAATCATCAATCATGAAGAAAAACTGCTAAAAAGATTAGCAGCCAAAGATAAGCAACAATGTTTTGCACTGTCTACCATAAATAGAAGAATACATCAACATGATGTAAGAGTGTAAATCAACATGACAGATTTATTTTTACATTATGGTAAATTGTCCACTTACTTTTGGTCCCATGAGTTAGGGGCTATGGATTCTGTATGGTTCACCATTTTACCCCAATAAAGATGGGTACTTTATAAATGTATTTTAATCTCACAGTCATAGTTTCATTTTAGATCTTATGTGCTGAAATAGGGGGCCAAAACCACAAAATCTGTGCCACTTTCTAATTATTTCCAGCCTGCACTCTATGTACATCTTATGAAAAAGCAGAAGGAGATGCAGACGGCTAAATTCCGTATTTGTGTCGTATTCCAGCCGCATCCGCAATATTGCATTTTTCGAGCCCAACCTATAAGCAAAGCTGCCCATTTCTCCCATAGGCCACAGAACACAAATGCATGCGCACACACACATACACACACACACACACACAAACACACACACACACTTTAGCTCAGGACAGGGCAAACAGCAGAGTCATACACAAAGTTAAGCTCAGGTAACACCTCCATTTAATATTAACTTTTCATGTTTATACCACGCACATTTACTCGCTTGCAGTTATGAATATCATTTTCACATAAAACACCATCAGAGGTATGAATATAGTTCCAGACTTAATAATGAACATGTCTTCTCTCTCACTCTCTCTCTCACAGCACTGGTCTGAGTTTAATTTCATTAGAACAGTTCATTTGAGACATTTAGAGACTATATGAGTTTAGTTGTTCGTGAAGCTGCAGTGGCTTGAGTTCAATCCAAAGTGGATGAGAGAATGTTTTCTTTTTCTCTCCACCATGGAGAAAAGTGTGTATTTTTCCTCCACTATAAGTCCTATTCGGATGTGTTTCATTGCTAGAGACATTTCCTTTGGCTAATGTCTGTATTTCATTATGTCAACAAGGAAGATTTAATTTTAAAAAAAACCTACATATCAGTCTTAATATTGTTGGTATACAGTCACTTACACACACAGAAATATAGTGTTTTAAAGAAGAGATTTAACCCTCATATTCTGCATTGACCTACTGTTTTGACCTTATAGCAATACAACTGTAAAATGTTTTTCGTAATTGCAAAGTGAGGTGTAATTGCAACGAAAACATGGGTAAGCCCTCCCTTTCTCCCAACTAACCCCCTCTGTTGAAACTTTATATGCCACGGGAGTTGTCTTTTAAGGAAAATGGGTGGAGTTGAGCAGCTCTGTTCCTACACCCCCCCGAGAAACCTGTAATAAAGAAACTAGTGAGATCTATTGCATGGCAATATTTAAATCACAGTTTTTCTAAAATATTCTTCAAATTATTGGATTACTATAGGTCTTGAAATACTTAAAAATTATAAACTGCCTCTTTAAAGTACCTGGTGTATCTTATCTCCATCTTAGTTATTAGTGAAATAAACAATTTTTGTGAAAATGTATAAATTGTTGGGAATCCTTCTGAAAGCAGGTGTGTGTGTGTGTGTGTGTGTGTGCACAGCTGTGCTTTTTGGAAACTGGGTCCAGTACATTTTTGATTGGATCATATGAACAAAATAATGCATGTGCATACAAACCTGTTCGTTCTTGGTGAGCCTGGTTTTGTTGTGGACGTCGGAGGAGACCAGGTTAAACTGATGTCTCTCAGCCAGTATCCTGAGGAGCAGCACGACGGTGCGACTGCCACACTTTCCCACTCGATTATAAATCACCTGGCTGGGGAAGGGCATTACCTGCACACACACACACACACACACACACAAATACTCCTAATCAGCACACTTGAGACAGAATTAAAAATATCATATCACGATGTGTTGCGATATTTTGGTACCAGCAAAACAGTAGTACTACAGTAGTACTAAGGCACAGAACTATTACTGGACAACATGAAGCTCTCCTCACCCGAACTATGTCCACAGGTGTTGGATGTTAGGGCGTATGTGTGCCTGTGTTGAGAAAACGGCCTAACCACCCACCCACACCCGCACACACATGTGAGCGCACACACACACACACACACACACA
>JAOUQW010000023.1:3928742-3953438 GCA_028565825.1 Olivaichthys viedmensis
TAGCCTTCTTTTGACACTACTTTTGCTGATTGGAGTCTCTCGTTCTTTATTCAGCACATTCTGTATCTGTGATGAAGCTGCTGTTCTCTCTCTCTCTCGGTGAACAAAGCTTTATGTATTGCTTTTCTGATGGTGAGGTCACTTTTGGTCTGATTGAGTTTCAGCAAAGCGTTTTAGAGTGCCATACAGTGGCATTGAAAGAATTTTTTTAAATTGTTATTATTCAATATTTTTCAAAATTTCTCCTAAACTCATCATTCATAAACTGAAGTTTGTTCAGTGCAGTTTAGCAAGGACTCAACCAGAGCAGCTTGGTATACTTGTTTTCTGTTTCTCATCCTGGTCAGATCTCCAGTCTGGATGGCAAGGATGTTTTGGACATCATTTGCAATATGGAGACGGAAGGTGACGAGAACACAGCCTTCATCCTTTGCACCACGTACCTGACCCAAGAGCTGCAGAAAGGACGCCTGTACTGCTCCTGGTGCGTTTATTACCTAAAAAATTCTCTAACGCTTGAAACTTGAACTTGAAGATTGTGGTGGGAAGGATGAGATTTGAATTGCTCTTATTGTTTTTTCATTGTTTCTTTTTCAGGGAGTTGACACTGTTTTGGAGTAAGCTGCAGAGGAGGACTGATGGGTCCCTTGAATCATTCTTAGAACGCTGCCTCCAGTTTGGGGCGATAGCCAAGACTGTCTACCACCTGCTGTTCCTTATCCGAGTAATTCAAACCGAGGTGCCGAATTGTATTTATTTACTTGTGGGTTTTTCTCCTTATTCAGCTTTAACCAACTGAGGGGTGCAACTGCATGTACTTGTCTTATCCTTTTTTTCTTTTTTTTTTCTTATCTTTTCAGACAATGCACCTTGGTCTGGCAGTGTCTGTTGAACTTTGCGTGAAAGCCCTTCAGCTTCCAAGGCAAGAGTATCCAGAAACCAAAACCACTATCTGCAAAACTGCGGCCTGTCTCCTCCTGGATGATTTGGAGGTGCTGCGGGCCTGCCAGCTCACAGAATTCCTCTTGAGCCCCTCTCGAGAGGCGTTTGCTGGCCTTGAGGATCTTTACAAGCGTCCAGATCAGAAGTATGACGCAGAGAACGCTATAATCCCCAATTCATTACGCTGTGAACTGCTGCTTGCACTCAAAGCCCACTGGCCGTTTGACCCGGAATTCTGGGACTGGAAAACTTTAAAGCACTACTGTATTAAGTTGCTCGGATTGGAGCCTGAGGAAGAGGACAGTCCAGTGTTGGAACATGTCACCAGTGTGCCAACTGTGGTGAACAGAGAGGAAGATGATGTTAAAGAGGAGAAGCATGAGAGCGATGAATGCAGCCATTCTGAAGCAAAGAATGAGCAGCACGAGAAAGATGAAGGGACTTTACATCAGAAAAGCTCCAAAAAAGAGCTTCTCTGGACTTCTGAAAGATCCAGAAGATGGCTTCAGTACAAGTTTCGATGTGGGATATGCCTGAAGGACGTGATTGAGCCACGATTCTGTCATCATGCCAGAAAACATGTGGTGAACGATGTGTGGACATGTCCTGTGTGCCTGCAAAAATTCGGAAGCAAAGAGGAGTTTGTTCCACATTCCAAAAAACACCTTCGAATGCCTGCGTACCATCTGAAAAGGAAGAAAGTTAAAAAGAAGGTGAAAAAGGAACAAAATCTGGAAACAGATGAGGAGGATTTTACTGACTTGGAACCTGGTGAGATACCCTCAGACCCATCCCCTGCCACTGTTCATGTTCCTGTTGTGTTAGAACATGTTTTAGAGCAAACTGCCATTGTGCCTAACAAGGAAGCAGACGAAGATTACATCACATTTGATTACATTTATACTCACTACAAGTTGCAGGATCGGGAGGTTTATCCATGCCCCGCAACTGACTGTTCCAAAAATTTCAAACTTTTCAAGTACTTAGGCGTTCACTTGAAGAACGATCACGTTGATACAGACCCAAATGTCAAACATTACAATGAGATGAATAATCGGCGAGAGAAGTGCACGTTCTGTCGCCGAACATTTATAACAGCCCATCACCACCAGAAGCACCACCGTGTGCATTACGGAGATTGCCCTTACATGTGCATAGTCGCAGGTTGCGATGCTCGTTTTGACTCGATCAACAAACTCATTGTGCACAAACACAGCCATAGCTTTCGGCTCTCCTACCACTGCGAACTCAAAAGCTGTAGTCTCTCCTTCTGTGACCTGGGTCAGCTATATCACCATGAAGCTCAGCACTTCCGAGATGCAGCGTACACCTGCACCAGCCCAGGCTGCAAGACATTTTACTACTCCCGTCGGGAATTTTTGAAGCACATGGCCACCCATGGCATCACCTTCACAGAGAAGGACTTTGAGGCACAGAGGAAAATGAAAAGGAAACTGCTGCTGCCTATTGTAGAGGAGGATGTTGGTTCTAAAGTGTCCTTTCGATCCAAAAAGGAATATTTGAATGGTGCAAAAACAAACCTCTCATCACAACACTTGGAATGCAAAGGGTCCAAGGTTGCACTGACCTGTGTAGCTGTGTGTTTTGATGGTAAAAAATTTACATGTGGCTTGGAGAAATGTGGCAGAACCTTCAGCAAAGCTAGGGAGATCCAGAAGCATTTGAAAATTGTCCACCCTGACCAGTTTAAAAAAGAAAATACAGTATGCAAAAAAATGGAAAATGAAAAGCGTTTAAAGATTAAACCTGTTAAAGAAGAGCAAAGTCCTGCAAAAGAATCTGGTCAAGAGAAAAGTCCTGCAAAAGAATCTGATCAAGAGAAAAGTCCTGCAAAAGAATCTGGTCAAGAGAAAAGTCCTGCAAAAGAATCTGGTCAAGAGAAAAGTCCTGCAAAAGAATCTGGTCAAGAAAAGGCGCTCTTGTTGGTTGCAGATTCTGCGCTGTGTGATGCAGCATCTTCCTCAAAACTCAATACTCATGCATGTCACTCTGAACTCACTAGTGCATTGACTGAGATTGTACTAGGACTTGGTCAGCTAAGCCTTAATTCTACCACCTCTAGAAACGTTTGCCGTAATTCCTGTAGACGTGCTTCAGGATCTAAAGTGCCACAGGTGACCTGTCCCAAAACTGTGAATGCTATGTCCCCAACTAAAGTAACACCAAGCAAAATCGAGTTGAGATCTCGCCTAGCAGCCGCTGATTTGAAGAGACAGTTGGTAAAAGCTCAATCGCCTCACAAGGCAGAATCGCCATCTACACTGGTTGAAGATCCTCCTTTTGATGAGAATCAACCAGAAAACCGCCTTGGCCAGCACACCACCAGGCCTTTCACTTGTGAAGTTAAATGCTGCTCCTACAACAGTGTTACTAGTCATGCGCTAATGCAGCACTATGTCAGAAAGCATGGCTATACCGAGGAAGGGGTTAAAAAGATGGACATTTTTAATCCGCTCAAGTTTAAGCCTTTCAAGTGCCACCTTTGCTCTAAGGACTACAAAGAAAAGAAAGAGCTAAAGCCCCATTTGGTCCACAAACATAATATAAGCAAGGCAGTAGTGGAGCAAATTTTGTGCTCTTTTACAAGAAAGGTAAACGATTCTCCACTTTCTGCTCTGAAGACGAGGCAGGTCCCTACTGAGAAAAGGTACATGCCTACTTGGAAGCATAGGCCTCTAAATGGAGACCATTGTGTATGGAAGGGCAACATGGAGAGAAGTAATGGCAAAATTATGATGGAAGACGAGAGCCTAAGAGGTAACCACCTCTCATCATCACAACAAGGCACTTCTGAGGCTAAAACCAATGGAGCCACACTAGACAGGAGAGTAAGTAAACGTTTGGTGATAAAAGTGAAGCCAGGCGAACACGAACTCTATCCTTGTGCACATAATGGTTGTGGTGCTGTATTCTCCAAGAAGTTAAACCTTGTGCGCCACCTGCGAACTGTACACCACAACAACAGCTCCAATATTTGTTGGGAAGACAATTTCCCTTGTAAGCACGAAGGATGTAATAAGCGGTTCAATCATCTATCAAGTCTGAACAGACACTACCGCAATAGCCATCCAGTATCGGAGGATCCCATTCCGAGATTCAAGTGTACCTATCCCGACTGCAGTGCCACCTACCACCTGAAGAGTAGCCTTTTGCGCCACACCAATCAAATGCATCATAATCAGACTCCACTGAAGTCCACAGCTCCATCTTCTATCTGCAAGTTTGATGATGTCAACAGACACTATGACCAGGCAGGTCCCCTTGTTGTGCGTCTACAAAGTACACACAAGAGAGAGGGATCCAATAGTGGTTGCCAAAAAAAACTAATCATCACATCTACCTGTCAGTCTCTGAAGGACTCCCAAAGGTTATCCCTCAGGCAGTCTTTAAGCTGCTCCCCTAAAGCTGAGGACAATGTCGAACATATTGAAGAAACCCCAGAGGAGGAACCAGATGTAGAACGTATAAAACCAAAGACTGAGAAAACGTCGGCCAAGTTTGCATACCGAACACCCGAGGAGGCTTTGCAGATGTGCCAAGACCGCTGCTTACTGGAGGCTTATCCATGCATGGTACAGAACTGTCTCTCGGTGGTGTCCAGAAAGAGCAGCCTGCATCGACATTATTTACAGTGTCACAAAATGGTTCGCACCAAGGTGAGCCAAAATAAAGATAAGCTTTTTTACACTGCTGAGCAACTAGAAGAACTAATACAAAAGAAATCAACAGTGTCTGCTTTGCCGGATTCAGCTCGGGCTCCTAATGGGGTCCTCAAAATGGAGTATCAAGCCGAGCCTGAGCACTCTGGGGCCCCACGCCTTCCCATGAGCCTCCATTCTATCAAAACTGAACCGGTGAGACAAGAGGCACCACCATCAAGAGAGCCACCTCCAGACTGCAGTGTAATGATTGGTGCAGATAATGTTCTTTACGGCAGAGAGAGCCAAGCCCAGGAGGCGCGAACGAAAACAGAGTCTCCAGCCCCTCCTCTTGTGCCTCCTCCACCTCTCAACCTTTCTCCACCACCTACCCTTAGAATAAATGTCAACAATGCTTCACTGGACCCTTTGGGCAGGGAAGGCAAGGCAGTTAGTGTTCCTGCTACCATCTATATACATGCAAACGCTCCTCTGGCACGTCAGCCCCTAAGGGGGAAGAATTCAGAACTTTCTGAGCCATTACCCACTGCACCTCATCCACTAACCCAAAAAGATGTCATGACACCTGGTCTAGGTCAACGGGCGTTTGACATGGCAGGTTTCAAGCCATTGGGTTTCGAGTCCTCGTTCTTGAAATTCATACAGGAAAAGGAAGAGAACACCAATTTTGACCCCCTACGGACAGTGCCCGATGCTCCTCGCCGACGTGATTCTTTCCAACACAAGTACTCTGTCAAGGAGAACAACCTGAGAGGACCCGCCATCAGTCACAGTCAGATGTCGCGATTGTCCCCCCTCAAGTCCTTGCTTTCCACAGAAGAATGTAGTTCTATCCAAAACCTGCGTTTTATCTTGGAAACCGCCTTGATGGGCTGTGGTGACCAAGCTATAAAACAGCTTCAGTTCCTCAAGCCTGTGGTGGTCCTAGAAAGACCCAAGTCTTCTTCCTCCCTGCTTGATCTTCTACCCTCTGAAACAAAAGCATAAACCGCATAAAATGCTACCTGAGACTGTATATGGAGTTCACCTCTTGGCCATTTAAAATTTTTCATTTTTTTTTTTATTGGTGATCTGAAAGACTTCCACAGTATTTTTTAAATATCATTATTACAACTTGGTTATTTGCCAAACTGACATGGTTAAATACCTTTAGTGCTTACAAGTCACATGTTTATATTTGTCAGAAAGAGCAAATAAAAAAAAAAATCTGGAAATGACATTGCGAACAGGTCTGTTTCATCATTTAGGCCAATTTATATCAATACACTGCCGCTATACATTAATACATGTTCGAAGAAAGGCATTTATTCTACCACTAACTGCCGCATACTGCAGAACATAAATATTTTCCTTATTTTTGTTGCCAAGAGAGCAAACCTTAAATGGCAAAGGTATAACATTTATTTGTGGAATAACATTTACAGTATCAGTATCAGGTTTATTGCCAAGTAGGTTTTCACATACAAGGAATTTGCCTTGGTATATCGGTGCATAACAATAATCATAAGATGAAATGAAATAAGAGCTCTACAGATTGTGCAAAATATTAACCAAGGAATGTGCAAAAGTTCACAATGTGAAGTATAAAGAATATGTGCAGTGTACAGAGATAATAATCCAAAATATGTACCTTAATGTAACGCATTGAGACAGCTGTGGAGGCTTTACATTAGCATTGGGAGTGAACGTTCGAGTCGGCACAGTCCCTCTTTTCATTTTTATGAGTTTACACTTTAACGTAAGGCAATAGCTGAGAAAGCGATGCTACAGCAGTGTATACTAGTTTACTCGTTTATGATTATGAAATTGTTTTGAAATAGAAACTTCTTGTATGGTGGACCTTTTAACCAAACAAAAGCCATTTGTCTAAGTAAGACTTGCTCTACATCACACTATTGAATGATTGATGTATTGGTGTATGATTGATGCCCATATTATCAAATAGCCACCCTTATTTCTAATTGCTCTTATATTAAATGTATCTGGAACGTAAGGTGTTGCATCCAGAACAATTCTTTTAATTATTTGTCTTCATTCCAGTCAAAACAGATCTATTCAAATCTGTTTAACGAACAATAGTAGAATTACCAGGGACTGCTTCTGCATCAAGTTTGCGTTCACATTATCTCAATAGTGGTGATGTCTGCGGCTACACATGCAAATGTAAAGGACTATCAATAGTAAAAATCCACCAGTTTGGCCACAGGCCATCAAACTAGGTTTGCTGTACAAAATTGAATGCGCAGTTTCACGATTTTCTCATGTTGCTGCAGAAGGTTTTTTGAATGGTTGTCTATTAGCAGGCAGAGGGTCACAATTTCCTAATGTTGAAATCCACAGGTAGTCTATGGAGTTAAAGGTCAGGAGAAGGAGCCCAGAGCCGTGTATGAATTCATCCCCTAGTGAAGAAAAAAAACTGCCTTTGCCAACGATCCTCTCTCTCGCTTCTTGTGCCATGTATAATGAAGTGCCCAAGAAACTGACAGGTGAAGTTTTCTTTCAAGGACAGAGGGGTGGGGGTGGATGGTGACTAACAATAGGGAGATAACTGGCCAAAAAACTAAGTAGTTAAATGTTTATCTGTGTATGTGTGCATGTACGTACGTGTACTCCTCTTTGATTCATCATTCAGTGGTGCGAATTTGAACTGAACTGAAAGTTCTGGGCCGTTTGCGAGTGAAAGAGCGATGGCCTTGTCAGCATCCGTTATGTAAATCCCTCGCCAAAACAATAGATATGTTTTGCTCAGCAAGATTAAATGCAAGAAGTAGAATGGCAGTTGTCTTTTTTTATTTTATTGTAATTTTATTAATTTTTTAAAAATCTTTATCTTTACTGCGTCTTTTTCACCCTGTTACTGCGCTTGACCTGAATGCTGAGTGTTGGTACGGTTATACTTTAGCCTATTATTAGATATTAAACCGGAGTTTGAATGTGGGTTGTATTGCAATTATTATATAACTTGGGAATAAAAATGTGCCTATACTAAAAATAGTGTATGACACAGTAAACGTTGTAAGACAGGGGGGGGTCAGACAGTCCTGAGGACCACAGCACTGCAGAGTGTAGCCTTCTACCTCATTCTACCTCACCGGCTCGTTAACCAGGCCTTCGTCAACAAAATGTTGGTGTGTTAGAAGAGAGAAAACACAAATCTCTAGGGCTGTGGCCCTCCAGGACTGGAGTCTGACTGACACACACACACACACACACACACTTACACTTACACACCAACCAGAGCTGTGACCCATTGGTACTTACACACACACGTACACACACACGCACACCAACCAGAGCTGTGACCCACTGGTACTTACACACACACACAACTTACACTTACACACACACACACACACACAACTTACACACACACACTTACACTTACACACCAACCAGAGCTGTGACCCACTGGTACTTACACACACACACAACTTACACTTACACACACACACACACAACTTACACACACACACTTACACATCACTATGTTTTATTTGATTACAATCTTTCATTATGGCCGCCTCAATATTCAAGATCCAGCACCCATAGTCTGCCTTATTCATATCCTTCAGTGATTCATTCAACTAAAAGAGAGAGAGAGTGCAGTGAAGTGAAACATACTCAGACACTGTTTGACGCTGTAAAGCCATCCACACACACACTCCAACACTGTTCACTCATGTAAATTCAGCTGCTACCTTTAGCTTCCCAACGTCACTGAAACATTTTATTTCCTCGGGCCCCCAAACATAGACACAGGAGTGTGTTTAGTGCTGCTCGCTAATGCAGCCTCAGGAGCCAGAAGTGTTTACCTGGTGTGCTGGATGTGTTCTGCATTCATGTCTGTGTGTTTGAGGTGGGAAAAGTCCAGACTCAGTCTGGCCTCCTTAACTTGACCCCTAAATCCTCATAAGGCTGCTGTGGTCAAGCTTAATTCATATTAATGCTTGGCAAAGGGTTTTCTGGTCAGTAGGGATCATATGCTTACTACACTGGCACTATAAAAGGTGTTATATATTGATTCAAAGCTCTCTATGCATTTGGAAATCTAATGCGTGGAGCTCCAGTCAACTCCAGAATTATTGACACCCTTCAAGAAGATGGGCAAAAATGATGTATGTAAACATTACACACAATTATTCAAAATTTTCACTCAAATAATTAAGGAGAAACTATTTACCCTTCCTCAAACAAAAATCATTGTCATAAGAACAATTTTGTTGTATATATAACAGTATTTTCTCTCAAAAACATGGCAAGATTATTGGTACTCCTCAAAAATATTTCAAATAAATCCAAAGAAAATCCTACTTTTCTTTTCTTTAAAAAAAAAAAAATTGCTCCTTGGTCACCAGGAACTCTGTTTTTGCCTTTGACCTTTTCCTGTTTCCCCTGGGGTATAAGTATGAGGTTGCACAAGTCTTCCATCACCATGTGGAAAAACTTTCAACACAAAAGAGACTTTCACAAGGTTGCTGACCTGCACAAGTCAGTTACTGGATATAACAAATACATAAGCAGTTAAAAATACCATTAAGCACATAATAAAAATGTTTTAAACATCTGGAACAGTTGCCACACCTGATTTTTACCAAGCGTCATCAAACTACAATTGGAACCGTGTGTTGTGGTCAGATGAGATCAAATCCAAACCCGTTGGCCATTAACCCCATGTTTGTTGAAAAGAAGGAGACTGCATATAAGGAAAAGCACCTGATAGCCACTGTAACATGTTTTGTGGGTAGTGGTCTATTTTATGAAGGGTACCAATAATTGTGAAGTCGACTGTGAATGACAAGAATTAGTTTGGAATGTCTTCTCATGTTTCAGCAAGTATTGGACAATTGTTCTAACACGAGCAATGGATCTATTACTGTTTTCAACACACCCTTATCGACTTTCCCTCATGACTCAAAAGTGCTTATCGATTATGTTCACTTGTAGACAGCACAGTAGGAGGAGGATGTAATGGGAAACAGATTTTTCAGAGAGTGCACTTGGAGTGCACTTGCCCCTGAGATCAAGCAAAATGTTGAAGCAATTGCCTATTTTTTTTTTTTTATATTAAGTATTTCCCTGTTCCTGTATACACTGATAAACTGATTATTTTACCATTTTGTCCTGTTTTGAAAATGAAATTGCAGTTCTGCTCCTGAGTGTGTTGACTTAATACCAGGCTTCTGATAGGTAATCTAACAAGTTTACAAGGCATCTAAACATTATGTCTAATGTGTGATTTGAGAAGATTGGAATGATGAATCCTTTCGCATTTTTAATCAGAAGGATTGAATGGTTCAGAAGGTTTCACCACATGTTCAATACGATTCATCTTGAACTCCTTAAACAGGATGCCAGAAATGCCAATGGTTTCGGGAAGCGGTTCACACAGATACTGACCCACACATTGCGTCTTGGATACGCATAAGGACACATTTTGACATATCACACCCACACACAGTGTTCCCTAACTCCCTCATTTGAGCTGGGTGGTGAGGGGTATAAATAGTGGAAGTGGCGTTTTAACATGGGCCAGGAGCCCACAGAGCTGCTCCACCCAATGAGACCTTTAAATATACTCAACACAAGCTGCTTCTCTCTCTCTCTCTCACCCACTTTCGCTTCCTCCATCTATTCTTAAAGCTGGAGAGGAAATCTTCTCTAAACTGTTCCACCTATAACACTGCCTGCTGTCTCCTCTTCTTCCTTTCCTCCTCTTCAATTCCACCTGATTCCTGTCTCATCTTTACGTCTTCGGCTCCTCACCTCCTCCATCTTCAGTGATAACTGCACATTAGTCAGGACACGACAGTGACAGGGTTTCCACCTGTCTTACATACTGATCATTTTTAAAGGAAACGCACAGTTGAGAATTACAGGTGCAAGTTAATTTATATAGAATAGGTATATAACATGTTAATATCACAATTATTTCCTAAACTATCATCACAATACTGTACTAAAAATGACCTGGACTGAAAATTTTTACCTTTAGCCAGCAAGTAGTCTCAGCCCACGGCCCAGAGCGTCTGATATCTTTTATACACTTAGCTGGCGACAAGCTTCAGAATCTTGAAGGTTGCAATAAGTACACCGGCTTCCATCAAGAAAATAAACTTCTGAACTGTTAAAAACTGTTTGAACAGTTAAGAACGTCTTATCTGGAAAGTTATTCCAGAGTTTTGCATAGCAGGAAAGAATACACTTTACATAGTCATTACTTAGGAGCAAAACAAGATCTCATTGTCCAGAAATCTGTTACTTTCCACTTCAGCAGATAATCGTGCTTCCCTTGGGGAATTCTGACACAGTCACTCGCCAGCGCTGTGCTTGTGAACTAGATTACTATTTAATCTGGATTACATAATGAGTGAAACCCAAGAAGGCCTGAAAAGAACAAATGAGACATATGAGTGCAAGATGCTATACTGGAATAAACACAGAACTAAAGATTAATACTGATGAAAATTACATTTCATTTCAAGTCGAAAGTGTTTCAGCATGTAGGAACAGGTTCCCATCCAAGGCCTTCAATTTGTGTGTCTGTGTTTGGGGAACCTTAGATTCAGGTGAATTTGTAAAAAAAACAGCAGAACCAGGAAATTCTAATAACTTTTCATGCATTTGGTATTTTCCCCTTTCAGTTGAAATGTGTTCCTTTTGGAAAAGAAATACATGTAGAGGCTGCCAAAGTCATTCTTACATAAATGTGAACTACGCTTGAGTTGCAAGCACAATTTAATAATTTTGTGATTAATATTTTCCCTTTGCTATCACATTTCTCATTTCTCAACCTTTTTTCTGTCTGTTGGCAGTGACTACACTGGATAATGTCTGTCATTTTTCCCGCTCATACCATCTTTGTCCTAAAAAATCAAAAGCATAACATAAGGAAATTTTGATTGTTAATGATAAACCACCTTTTCAACTTTACAGTATGAGTAATCCATGCTCAGAAAAATCCATTATAATACATTAGTATAAACAATGTATCCTTACTAAATTGATCAAATCACCAATTTATTGCATCAAATGCTATCCATCTGGCTTTCAATTGGGACTGCAAAATACCATTATACCTACGGTCCATTCAAGAAGCATCTGTCTAGAATTCTTGGGCAATTTTCTGGCTGACTGGATCTTGCAATTCAGGGTGTTCGGTCATGTATACATTGAGCTGTTGTCATTTCTTCCAACTGTATATAGTTGCTGTAAACTGAACTACATGTCATGGAGAAAGCACACATCCCAAATAGGTAGCTTTAGCGTCATAGGCGAGACCTTAATAGGTTGGAAATGGGTTAATATTGGAAGAAAATCAGACACACGATGATAAAAGATACATGATGTCATTTGCAAACCTACATTGTTTTTTTTACTTGAAACTGTTACAGTGATTGATGAATATTTATAGCTTCTGAGCAACTATAACTCATGAACATAATTTTTTTGGGGAGTAGGCTTAGCCAACATTTGTCCCCTAATGCCTGTGTTGCATGTATTACCCAATGTAAAGGCCGATCCAAACACCGGACGCGTTTCTGAAGCGTTTTTTCGCCGCGAGTCACACTCTGCAGTTACGCTTCCATTTTAACAAGCATGTCAATACACACCAGCCGCTTCAGAGGAGCGTTAGAGGCGCGTCAAACTCGAGCCCTCGTGTTGCGCTGCCTTTGTTTTATGCTTTGTGTCTATTTTCTTTCCACTCGCGCACATCAGTGAAGCGTACACTCTATAGAAATCCACTGAAATCACAAAATCACACTTTCTATACGCTGTGAACTTTATTTAAAATCATAATCTACAACGATGTCATGATTGTGCAACCTGTAGTTGCATAGAAAAGTGTTTGTGTGGTATGATACTCCTTTTACACCAACATGAGGAAACTAAATAGCATAAATCTCCTTATTCAATGGCCTTGTGTGTGTGTGCGTGACTGCAGTTACTAAGACAAAACATGAAGATGATTTTCGACCTTCGAGCCCCACACACACACACACACACACAAGTAAATATACAGTAGTATATGCATACTGAACGCCTGTGAGCAATGATAAAATGTATCGACCGTTGCTCGTCATGTTAACATTTTGCCAAGTCATTTTAGCCAGCACTGCATGTGGCCAATGTGTCAGTATATGTTATCTAGCATTGAACTACCATCCAATATGACTCAGTAAAGACTGTTTCACTTTGACCAGAGTTCAACATGCTCCCCTGAGTGACCTCTGACCTTTTCCAGAACGCCCTACTGAAGAATGACAATGCTGACATTCTTTCAGGCGTATTTCCACTTTGGACCTGGTGGATAGCTTCCAAGAGAGAATATCCTTGGTCCTGAATCCCTATTTTTCTTGGAAGAGCAGAATTCTTTTTTTATTCTCTTTTTACTGTTTTTATTCTCTCAGTTCTCTTTGGATTGGAGTACACGGATGATGTCCCAGTCAAACATCTGGATAAAGCATGACTGTACTGGATATAAACATTGGATTCTCTGGTAATGGACACATGCCTACTGTAGGATCCAGCACAATAGCAGATTGTTCAATTTGGCCTTAAATATTTAATATTTATTCTCCACATTCATAATTTTGGCATTCATATTCGGATGTAATCTAATAAATGTGGGTAATCCAGTAGGTCATCATGACGAATAACCTGAGAGAAGCTTGAAAGAGCTAAAACTTCTACTCAATTTGATGGGGTCTCATTGCATCAAATTATAAATTATTAATGAAAAGGTTTGATTGAATGACATGGTGGAGATGGTGGTTGAGTTACATCACAGTAAGTGTGCTTTCTTGACCAGGGTGGAAGATTATGTTTAGTTGGGTTTCAAAAAATAAGGACTACATTCCAGTGTAGGGGGCCTACTTGTGTGAAATACAGCTCTTAAAAAGTTAAGAGTACAGTTCAAAAGAATGGTCTGTAACATTTGCACAAAGACTTATGTCCCTAATCTAAAAGTTAATTCTACAAAAATGTATCTAATAGCATGCTGACATGCTGCACTTAATAAAGCCAATGATATGCCAGTAAACATCTTGAAAATTTGTCTAGTCAATCTGAATTCCAGGGTACCCACACATACTGCCTGCTCTAACATATGATTCAACTTATGAAAGCCTTGAGAAATTGTCCATAAATTAAATCAGGTGAGTCAGAGCAGTAAAACCCTAAACTGTGCAGGGCGGTAGATCCTCAGCGGGTCTCCAGGACCTCAAAATTCTAGATAATTCAGTACACAGTGGCACTATATCCTGGTCAAAGCCTAATCTGAAGGTATAAACAAAAGTATAAACTTTTCCCACAAACACACAGATGTCAAACGTACCATTAATGGAATGAATCATTCAACTTTTAATACAGAATCCTGAAATGTTATACATAAACTTTTGGAACCCCTGACGAAGTCAAAATGTTGTCTGGTGTGCACTGTGTTGATGTAGACACAGCCTCGCCGCAGATGGTTTGCATTCTGCGTTAGTTTTTTCATCTATGCCACCGTGCTAGGGCACATGGAGTGTTGCTTAATTGCAACTTTATTAAAGCCCAATAAACACAAATTTTGAAACCATGCTGTCAAAACCATTTATATGAGAACTCTCGTAGCTTGAGACTTTTTGTTAGGTAATAAACATTTGGTGTTAAAAGCCTGGCAGGTTTTTGATACATCACGCATCGCAGACAACAATTTGACCACCAAACCAAAAAGGTTAACTTGTAAACACACAAGCAAGCCACCTGTCAGCAAAGCCCCCAAAACATGATGAAAAGGTCAGTGGAAATAGTGTTCAGTGTAAATGGAGAAAGGTGACTGTTTCCGAAGATGGGGGAAAAAAAATGTACAGACACATATCGGAAAATGTTAGTGAGAAAGGCTTTATTAGGCTCCAACTCATTTTTTCTGTTTCTACAAAGTCCCTAAGCTCGTATCTCTGGATAGTCAGACTTTGTCCGAATAAACAACTTTACCAGATTTGTTTGGAAGTTCAGGTTTTCGACTGGAACATGTTCAGGAAATCAGTTTTTCTTTTCCTTAAATAAATTTCCTCTCACTCCTTAGACTGAACAAACAGCAAGTAAAACACTGGACCAACGAATCCTCAACTTTAAAGAGCCTAATGCTTCATTAGAGGGAGACAAGAAGGGGTTTAAAGGATAAACACATGCACACGCACACACGCACACAGAGGAATGTGGCTTTTGAATCTAGACCCTAAAACCAAACACAGTTTTATGACTTAGATGAGACACACACAAATCAGATTGGTTAGTGCTCACTAAAGCAGGCCAAGATTGGGCCTACACAGCAGAACAAGCAGATGCTCTTTTCAAGGTCTACAGTGAACTTTTAATCTAGCCAAAAACTGAACTCTCATAATCAAGAACTAAGCCATGTGCAGTTTTCACAAATCCTTGTTTTGTAATTTTGGGAAGCTGGATCTTGGCAGTTCCAGCTATTTATAATGTGTTACCATTTGGTTATATGATATAACACAATATTCAAGATGCATAATATTGTTTTCATGAACATTTCAAGTATTATCACTACCCCTGATTTCCATTTGGGGGCAGCTGTCTACGTAGACAACATTTTTGTGCACTCCTGAGATAAAGGCTTTTCCACTGGCAAGACTGCTTATGCCAGGAGGCTTATTATTTCAGTATTCATCTTAAAGCATATTATTCATTAACTACTATGAATTATTCAGTAACTACAGTGAAACTAATAGGAAAAGGTGTTTAGTTACAAAACTGAAGAATGCAAGTGAGTTTAAGAGGTTAAGACTTATTTTGGACAAATATGAAGGCAGTTTCACACATGCTTCATGGCTAAATCAATCCCATAATTCTGTCCACTGCATGAGATTACAGTGAAAGTTTGAAACAGAACAATCGCTCTGACTGAGGAAGACATTCATTAATGCCGGTTAACTGCAGCTAACATGTTCTTTATATGTCATATTTGTGTTCAAGGTTATTCCAATAGTTAAATTTAACTAGCTATCAAACTGACAAGCCATGCATGTAACTTGCTAGGTCACTGGGATAACCAAGTTCAGAAGTTAACCAGTCCATCTACAAACTAGCACTTAATAATGGTGCTCCTCCCTCTGGAGGCTCCGGAGTTCCATGCTGGTGATAAATCTGATGGTCTGGACATCGCAAATGTTCGTAGATATCTTGTGTCTGTTGAATTGGAAGATTAGGATCACACAGGCAACCCGTAAAAAATGACACTTTGTAAAAGCTGTTATAATAATATATAATATATTAATTGTTTGTAATAAAATGTATTAATGATTGGTTTCATAGCTGTATGCCTCAAAATTGTCAATGATGCCATCAGGGCATAAGGGCATGCAAACACAATTACAGTGCAAATGAATGAACACTTATTAAATATGGATGATTACATAGAATGATTATAAAATACAGCTAGATTTTGGATTTTAATTAAATGATATCTGACGGTTGTACACTGGCTTCCAAAAAAATCTATTTAAAAATATAAGTAATTTAAAATGCATAAACTATTTCCTACTGCTCTATTCATTCATGCTCAAAACATTAGTTATGATAGAACTTGAGTCCTTTTGCAAGATGTTTTTTAACTACACACTTTAAATGTTTGGTAGAAAGCACTGACTTACAGAGGAGAGTGCATTGCCACAACTGGATTAAATAATTGCTAATGAGGACTGGCACCGAGACCAAAACATTGGCTTACAAAGCTTGGCCTATATAAAACATCAAAGTGCTCTGCCATACACACACATACACTGCTTCAAGCCGAAATGCAGTGGTTACACACCAAAGGGCACAGCCGCCCTATCAGAGGAGAGAATATTGCAGGTTGCTATTTTGAAGTGAATATTTCTGCTCTTTCATAAGCAGTAAAAGAGGTCGCAAAAACAAGGCCTGTGGTTTGCATGCTTGTAACGAAAGCAGCCGCTCCACAACAGGGTAGAGTCCCCCCTTGAGGCACTTTAACGAGCCATTAGTGCCTGTGAAGAAGACTTCCATAATGGGACAGCCCTCCTTCACCAACCCTGCCAAAAACATGTTGTTTTCTATGAATTTTCTAACCAAAACAGCACAGTGAAAAGGGACTTTGGTGATCATGGCCTCATGATTTGGTCTGGGCGTAGAAAGCAGAAAGATATTTCTGGTGCCATCTCAAGCTTGGAATGAGAAGCAGTTAACAAGCGCAAAACTAACAGTTTGGAAATGCTGTATGACTGCATAAAAGTGTCAATCAAAGCAAAAACCATGTGTATAAGGAATACATATACAAATGTACAGTAACTGTCTAGCCTATTTAGCAGCTACAGATGTCTTTGTTTTGACTAACAGTTATATAGTTATGGGTTTTTAGATTGCCAGAAGTTAGTTGCAAGCAGCGTTGGCAACTTGCTAGCTTATGGTAGTTATCCTTCTAGCTAGCTATCTTAAGGTTAAGGTTATACTTGATGAGTGACTACGCAAGCAACATGGTTCACATACACGCCTGCATACCTTTTGTACATCTGGAGGATTGAAAGCAATATGCACTAGAGGGCAGGTCAGAGTCGAAACATGCCTGTGTGGCAGGTTTCCATGTCGACCTGTAAAATGTTTAGAGAGTTCATGTATCTTATTCTAGGACACATATTTGTTGCTGTGTTAGCAGCATGGAGATGTTAAACAATTGGATGAGCTCGGCAGTAAGGGTTCAGTCCCTGATCCAGGGAAGTGACATGTGCCAATCGTCAGTGGCACTTGCCAGTTATTAAGTGACACTTGCCGCAGATGCCACTTAGTAATATGGCTTCATAGTGGCTCCAGCCACTCAGCAACAATGTCTTCCGCTCACGTGGCGACGAGGGCCACGTGCGAATTTGTATGTTGTGGTTTCGTTGTGTTAACGCCCCTGTCTAGTCACGTGAAGTGTGTCCAGCTGTTTCCTGTTTGTTTCCCCTCATTAGTATCTGTATAAGTATCCCCATGTTTCAGTCCTGATTGTCCTTCGTTGTGTGTTTGTGTCATGTGGATGAAGTCTAAGTATCTTTTCCTGTTTAGAGTGTTAGTGTTAATAAATGTTATTAAGTGGCTTTGCACTTGTGTCCGTCCTTCGCACCCCGTCACCGCGTGACAGGATAAACTTCATCTATATAAACTCTGCACAAAGCGAAAATTCGCCGCTTTAGTTTTCTATAAAAGAGCTAACTCTATTTAAAAGCCTATCTGTTTTTAATATGAGAAACTAATGAGCAACTGGGAATAAACAAATATGCTAAAAGTGATTTATTTTTTCTTATAAATTTAGGGATTTTGAGATTTAAAGGTTTTATTTTATTTTATTATAATATCATGAAATCAATATCATGAGCAATTACTGTGATATGACAATTTAATATTGGGATATGTCTAATAGAAAGAAAAACCCACAGTCAGTGTATGGTGTGGGAAATGAGAACAAGAAGGTTTAAACAGTTGTCTTTACTCCAGCTGAAGTGGGGTGCTACTGAAATGCCCACCCTGATCTACCCTGAGCACTGTTGATGGTACCACCCACGGTTTAAACCTTTACCAGCCTTCATCTTCGCCTACTTCCCCTGACATACATTTAGTCCAATGGTAATTTTTCAAACCAGGCAGTCTGTTTATACAAATCTTTACTTTTGAGGTCATTAGCTAACTTTAATTTAATTGGATCTTGGATTTGTCAACTTCCACTCCTGCTGTGAGTGACTGAGTGAGAGGGTGGTGAGAAGGTGGTAGTCTCAAACATGTTTTTAATAGTCTGCGAGACGTTTGTCTTCGAGTTGGAGGCACAGCAGATGTGAAATACCACATAACTCCATCACCCAAAAGAAAACTTTACCAACATGCCTCTGCCAAAAATGTGCAGCAGTCTTCATTGCACTCTCATGAGCTGAGGCATAACACTGCAGTATGTGAATAATAAAAATTTTCAGAAAAAAGCTGATGACATATCTATTGGTGACATGTCTACCACTACTGCTGCTAGTTCCTAACTCTGCAAGATACTCAGCTGAGGAAATCTGTATTTTCACATAAACACAACTGGTCTGCACTCTGAACATTGGAGGCATTATTTAAAATTTGCTCTTGTTATTCCAGATGATTAATTTCCTGGTTTTCGTTGAGAATTAATCCGTTAATAACTCTGGCATTTCATAATTCAGTGGGTGCAGTCATTGAACCAATTTTGTAATTTTGGGCTTAGAAAACACAGTGTGAATGGTTCAGTCAGCAGGGGCGGCACCTTTCCAGCACTGAGAATACACTGTAATACATTTGCCATGCCCACGGTGCATAAAGCAGAATGGCTCAAACAAGACATCTATCAAAAAGAGAATGAGACTTTACACTAAGTGCAGAAATAACTGGATAAAGGTACAGCAATATATATATATCACAGCTACCTCAACATCAGTGTAGGAACACAGCACAGGCATGTGCACTCTAGTGCTCAGTCATGCATGCAAGCACAAACACACACACACACACACATACACACACACACACACACACACGCACGTGCACACACACACACACACACACACACACGCACGTGCACACACACACACACACACACACACGCACGTGCACACACACACACACACACACACACACACACACGCACGTGCACACACACACACACACACACGCACACACACACACACACACACACACACTTCTTAAACCTGGTTGCTTAGTGCACGGCATTACTCATGGAACCCAATTGTGTTTATTGTGCCAATACAGTTTTGATGTGGTTTGACGAGGGAAATTAAGAAGAAAAAGCTTAAATAAGCAGTAATAAAACACTCAGGAGGCCTCTAATTGTTAGAACATGCTGCCCAAATTGACTGTGTGTCTGTGAGATGTTGTATACAATAGTTAGCAAATCATAGATAGAGGGATATGCTGATGAATGCATCTGCAGGCAGAACATAGACATGTGTGTTTTCTGATTTTAACCTTTAACTCTGCCTGTCTCGTTGGGCAGCTTTGTAACTAAACCTGAGCAACATTACATTTGGATTCAGATTTTTGGATTCGGCCATTTGTTTACTTGCAATTGCTTGCTAGTTTAGCCAAATGATGATAGAGTGTTCATGATAATAATATTGTGCACGTTTAATATTAATAATATTGTTATATAAAGTTAATAATATTGTACATCTTCATCTATTATATAGCTAATCTTTGGCACATACCTAATAAAGTGGCTCCATTCTTTAGCAATGAACGGCAAGAAATGTCTGTCTGGTGCTCAGATTTGCTCTAATAATTTTATTTCTAGTTTCATGTGTGGTCTTTACGAACTCAAATTTACCAGTTTCACTGTCTTCAGTGTAGCCATAACTTGTCACAAAAATGTTTAACAGCCCAAATCATCACTGTCTGGTGGGAAGTCACTTCAGTGCCTATAAAATTCTGCAGTTTTCCCCCTCTCATAAGACCCCATTCAGCATTGTGTTTTTTTTAAGCCTCATAAAGAAATCTACAATCTGGCAACCAAGCGCCTACCAACAACAAACACTATTCACGATTGAGGTCTTTAAAATGAGCTTGACAGACTCTGCACACGAATTTCCTGCCTGCCTCAACGGCAACCTCCCACCTGTGAGCGAAAGAACCTCTTATGAGTTTCTCTTTAAACCTGTAAATGTGTGTAGAAGGAGGGAAATAGACGGAACAAAAAACACGCAACTCAGTTCCTCCATTATTTCTGATTCTTCACGAGGGGAAATGCAAGAAGCAAAGCAAGAGGCCAAAAATCACACTTTCAGTTCTGCAGTACTGTAACTGTGTTAAACCTCGGCTATGTGTGCGATTATGTGAGGTGTGTGTGTGTGTGTGTGTGTGTGAATGCTCTGGAATGTATTCATGTGTGTAATCATTACAGTGTGACCGTCATGTGTGGCTGTGTGTGTGTGTGTGTGTGTGTGTCTGTGTGAATGCTCTGGAATGTATTCATGTGTGTAATCATTACAGTGTGACCGTCATGTGTGGCTGATCTTTGGTCTTGAGCACAGGATTTGCATTTGTGGGCTGGGATCAGACAGGTTCACCTGTAGAACTATCATGCATAACATTTACACCTGCTCATTTCCTTTTTGATTTTCGAGAGACAAGAGCAGGCAGTCAGACACACTGTGTGTGTGTGTGCGCGCCTTTTTAGCCACCTCTTTAGGGACTCGGGTATGCACATAACGGAACATAAGGTCAGAGTTTTTACTGTAACAGTAACTCTGTGATGGAGTTATAATCAGATTGACCTTGGGGTGTGTGTGTGTTTGGAAAACAGAACGGCTGCCAGCTGCTCTTGCTTATGGTCATTTCTTTTTATTCCATATACGTCAGGGATATGCTTCTCTAATAACATAGTAGCCTGTTGCTACATTTAAAACAACTCTTTGCACAAGAATGTGCGTGTATACATGAGTAACGGGCTGCTTATAGAAAAAGAAATCTCTGTGTGGATATACAAGTAGCACCCTAAAGTAATATGATTAATGTCAGGCTTTAAAGCGATAGACACATATGTGCAAACACAAGTCCCTAAAGAGGTGGATAAAAAGGCACACACACACACACACACACACACAGTGTGTCTGACCCTCTGCTCAGCAGACGTCCTCATTGGAGATTCTCGTCTCTCTCTAAAATCAAAACATTCCACAGATGCCACTGCATCCTGCCTGCTTATAGAAGTGGAACTGACATTTAATACAGAGAGAGAGAGATAGAGAGAGAAAGATAGAGAAAGGCAAGAAAGAACGAGAGGGACAGTGAGAGAGAGATGTTTCCACGTTGCATGCGGTTAATGAACCGTTTATGGATATTACAGTTTGCAGGCAACATTATTAAGGAGAGGCAGGTCACAAAAGTCTTTAAAAGTTGCTCCCCCATCACACACACACACACACATACACACACTCACACTCCACCACATGAGTGAAAAACCTCTGAGAGTAATTCTAGAAAGACGCGCTATAAATTCTCACAAATTAACGCACACCCTTAAAAGAGCACATAACAGCAGTTCATCTCAATTTGATAAAATTCTCAGAGACAGAGAGAGAGAGAGCAAGACAGAGAGAGACAATTAATATAAGAAATTAAAATAATGTATATTAATACTATAAAACACAGAGACTTGAACATGAAATTCAAGGTGTATTTGTCATACAGGACATACATCATAACTGGTATAACTCAGACTGATTCAAATCTCCAGCAGCAGAAAGTAGCAGACAGCACTGAAGTTTGCCAATAATTCTGGAGTTTACTGAAAAATCCCAAACTACTACAGTGGCCCTGCTCACTCGGATAGATAAACCAGGGGAGGGCATCGTGAAAGAGCAGCCTGAGCATTCAAACTGGGCAGCAGAGCAAAGAGTGGTTTGGAACACAGCCGACTCACAGATAACAGGTTCACTTAAGACAGAAATCTGTCTCTGTATCTCTCTCTCTCTCCCCCGCTCTCTTTTTCATGATGTAAAGACACACACGCACATGCGCACACACACACACACACGCACTGCAGCTAATGAAGGACTTCCATAAGAAATTCAAATCTTGCTTTTCAAAAAAGGTTTGTCTACTTCCCCAGATTTAGTCCAACCACAAAGTGTGTGTGTGCTCTCTTTAAGAAAGAAGAAGAAACAAGTTTCCTTCAAAGTGCAACACAGCGATATTTCTTCCGTTCCATGTAAGCACAATGATACTTTTGTCACTCTCTTACTCTCCATTCCTGTTTCGCAGCCTCAGCTGTTCTTCCGCACATGGACTGTGAAGTGTGTGGAGATGATCAACACCCCCAGCAACTCACACTATAACTGAGCTACTGCACCTGCAGTCTAATATCACACATTTACCACCACTCTGATATGGCCCATAATGACAGTATCGGTTCTACTCTCACATGTTTAACACATTTAACAGGTGGCAACGGAGAACCCCTCTGTGACGCTTGCCACACGAATTGCCTGTGCATTGCATGTTGACTATGCTGTCAAAACTCCAGAAATAAACAAGAGAATTGCAGAAAGGAAATCCATTATTCGTGTGTTGCAACAAATCTTGTGCCTTTGTGTGTGCACAAGCCGTTTTTCCAGCTCGGAACACACATAACACACACATCTGACTTGCAGAGCCTTCGTTAGAGGTGAGTGAGTGCAGATGGAAAGCAGTCTTTCCTGTGTAGAGTTTAACCCAAATAAATGATCAATTAATGTATACTGGATCAAATTCCGTAATAATATCATGATCATAATACAGGAAGGGTCTGGACTAGGTGGACAGATATCGTCTTGCAAGTAAACCGTTGTCTCAGACATACTGCTGGCATGAACACAACACACATGACAAAAGGCTGGCTACAATATAACAAACATGGAAAAATCACAGTGAGGATGCACCGATCCCACTTTTTCCATTTAAAAATAAAAAAACGATACCGATGTCAGAGCTCTGAGTATCAGCTACTCAATCCTGATTTGATCACAGGTGCAATGACGGAGTGCTTTAAGACCATTTGTGTCCTTTGTTCCTTGTTGAATCTAATCCAATGCCAGTCCAGCGTTTGAGGCCAAGATCAGCCCTGATACCAATGCCTTAAATCAGATCAGTACATCCCTAAAAACATTACATCCTCTTTCCCCGCATGAACTCCCTACCACCCCTTTGCCACCCCATGCAAAACGTTCTACATCTGCCACTGATGGATGGAGAAGCTCAACTACAGGAAGGCCATGTAAGTCAGAAACAGCAGTGTGTAATGAAAGCGTGGGCTGTGGCCAACTATTATGATGCCCACCTCACACAGACGACTGTCCCTGTCTATAACCAGACTGTGACTGCCCATACCCAGCTCTGCACAAGTGCGCGTGCACTTCAACGCTGAAAGACATTACGCGCTATTACTCCACACTCACCAGGTGTGCAGACGTGAGTACTTTCTGCTGTACTGCGCTGAGCACACAAAAGCCCAGGAGACACGCTTCCGTTGCGCAAAGGTGCGCTAGCAAACTTCCCGCAACGTGTTGCGCAAGACTCTTCCAGATGTGCCCAAACGCACAGCGGAAATGTCGTACACATCAGGCCCTCGCCAAGCAAACAGATGGAGTGTTCTTACCGAGATACTGGCGCATGTCGAGCAGGAGCTGGGGGGGTCCGCCGTTGAGCTGGTAAAAGAGCGAGCCGAGGCTGAAGAGCAGCAATGTGCCCATGCAGAAGCCATAATCGCGCAGCGAGAAGCGCAGCCAAAGCGCAGAGAGCCGATCGCCCTTCTTACTGTTCCGATCTCTGGCGTGATTTGCGGGCTGATGGTGGTTTAGTCGGGGGCTGCCGTTGTGATTCTTCATCGTCTCCTTGCATGGAAAAGCGCTGAGAGTGGTCGTCACCCATCCGCAGCTTTAGGGCCAAACTTTGTGGAGCGCATTTAAACCCACGGGCAGCGCTGCTGCCGGAACCGAGGCGCGGGGAACAGGCTGGCTCTCTCTGCGCTCGGCCTGCTACCGTCTCTCCTCTCGCGCAACTAGTTGTGCTGGTCGGCTCGGGAATCCATCCTCTGTTTCTTCGGGTTAGCGCCGGTGTCAGATTACTGAGCCCAGGAGGAAAAAGTTCAGACGGAGGATGTGCTCGAACAGGCTGAAACACAGCGCCACCGCGCGCCCGCGGATTCAATGACTTGCGCCTTTACGCGGAGTGGGCTGTCGAAATGCGTTTTAACGAGAAAACAAACAGGCTTGCTGTCTTTCTTGAACTGTTACACGTTACATTTAAACTTCAGTCCACACTGAAAAAGAACTAGATTAAAAGCACATACACTGTGGTGGCTCAGTGGTTAGGGCACTCAGTGGTTAGGGCACTCAGTAGTTAGGGCACTCAGTGGTTAGGGCACTCAGTAGTTAGGGCACTCAGTGGTTAGGGCACTCAGTGGTTAGGGCACTCAGTAGTTAGGGCACTCAGTGGTTAGGGCACTCAGTGGTTAGGGCACTCAGTAGTTAGGGCACTCAGTGGTTAGGGCACTCAGTGGTTAGGGCACTCA
>JAOUQW010000023.1:3953538-3965459 GCA_028565825.1 Olivaichthys viedmensis
TCATGGCTGACCCTGCGCTCTGACCCCAGCTTACCAACATGCTGGGATATGTGAAGAATCAATTTCACTCTACTGTATATGTGACAATAAAGGAGCTTTCTATTCTATTCTACTTGGGCTATTTAAAAAAAGCAACTGAGTTGTAGAACCCTCAGGCTGTTAGGCTGAATGATTGCGCTTTCATGTGGATTTGAGCTTTCTTTTTTTTAAGTTTATAAAACCAACAAAAAAAAAAAAAAAACAAGCAAACAACGACTGAGTAACTAAAAGTTAATATTTTATTCACAAGTCGAGAAATATGAAATATGTATGATCCGCTTTGGGGGGTTTGAAATTGTATTACAGGTTTCGCTCAGACAATGATGAGGAAACCTATTTTATCATTTACTACTATAATTACATAGTATATCCAAATTATTTCGTGTCTATAATTTTATAAATCCGAAAAATGTACCAACCTTAGCAAAAACATGTTCGCGGTGGAAGCTTATGGCTATCTTAAATAGTGGACTATTTGACCAATATTAATGTTACGGGTCTCATCAACAAGTCCCCACAGTTTTATTAACATGAGTAATGGTCAGGACTAAGCATGTGCCAATAATCATTTATTCAACAACCGCGATACTGAACATGCATGATAACTGTTATCAGGAACGCTTCATATTACCGTCACTACACCTGCCTTCCGTTCAAGAAGAGGCTGCCTAAGTAGGCAGAATTGTTCTGCAGCCATTGCGCTCTTGAGTTAAAGGTTGTCCCATTCGGAAGGCAGCAAAGAGACAACTGTCTTCCTTATTTTGGACAAATTTTGAAGGAGCATCGCGTTTGTTTTTCTCAGAGAAGGCAAGGCCACTATTCTGTTCACCGGATGAGAGTCACAAAAGTTTGAAAAACATAGCGGACAGAACCGTCGCTCTGACCCTAAATACTATAGCGTGATAATATCATGAACCGTGATCAAATGTTAGGCAATTATCGTGATATGAAAATATCAGCACATGCCTAGTCTATGACAACTAAAACAAACTATGTCTGTTTTAGCAGCATTACTTTTTGGATATCAAAGTTGTTCGTGCAGTCTGTGAGCCTAAAATAAGCAGCGAACACCAGTGTTTCCATGCGCTCTTCTATTTTAATGGCTTTATTAAAACAAACACAGCAATACACGACTATTTCACAGAGACCACAATATACTGAATAAATCTGAATTAAGTAAATCGAAACGAAACCAGTCGCCCACACAGCTAAAAGGACACGTTGTTTGTCTGTATATGTAAATTGCATTTATTTTTATTTTTATTATTTGTTTGTCTGAGGTCTTGTTTCTCCATGTATTGCTTTTAAAATATAGCAAACCACGTCCATAAAACTCTCTGGGTGTTTCAGGGTCTCTCCTGATGGATCCTCTGGACTACATTTCAGGTTATAGTACAGTACAGCATTGTTTGTGCAGAGCTCAGCTCTGAATGTATTTCTCTGAGGTTTAATCTCTATGCTTTTATTGCAGCATTCCAGTTTCTGATTTAGAAATGAAATGCACATGGGAGCCTGGCTCTGAAGTGAAGTTGAAGTAATTATAAACAATTCGTTCTAATGCTTGAAGAGCTCAGTGAAATGTTCTTGCTCTTTCATAAGGCAGTACATGAAGGTTCTGCACTGGTGACCAGAAGTCTGTGAGACTAAATCCCAGGATAGCCAGAGGGCCAATGTCTTATCCTTAAACTGCTAAGCTAATCTGCTTGGATCGTAAGCCAAATGAATACATTGGTCCCTCTGATGGTCCTTGCAAAGCTCTATGCATTTGAAGAGGGGAACATAACTTCAGATTTAGAGCAAATTTATAGCACCATCAACACACACACACACACGCTACCATGTCAGTGTCACTGCTGTGCTGAGAATAGTCCACCACCTAAATAAATAATATCTGGTCAGCGGTGGCACTGTGGTGGTCCTTTTCCACTAGACAGGGTAGATGGGGCTGAAGTTGTGCATCGCAACAGATGGGCTACAAGTCAGTAATTCGTGACCTTAGTATTATAAGGTTCTATCTAGGTAAAGATCTGGGGGGCATCAAAGTTTTGACATTCCAGCTAGTAAAACTCTTCGGTACTGTAATCTACATTTACAGTTCAACAAGGCCGACACTTTAAGGTTTCTTCAAATGTATATTATCAACATTCTGAGACAATTCTAAAGTGGATTTTTGAACACTGGCCAAACAACAGATAGAACCTTATTATTCTGTAAGCTCAAATACTGTTTAGTTTTATAAGGATCTATCTGCCCATCTCTTATTAAGTACTTCCTCAATGTTACTAAATTACAAATTAATAGTATAACTCAGCAGAGAATTTTTAGCCTATTAAGACCATATTATGATCAGATATGCTTTTCCTGAACATATTCTCTAAGATCTAAAATGCAAGATATTTCACTTTTGAAAATCTGTAGTTGTTCCTAAACAGGATTTTTTTTTAAATCTTAAAATTTCATTTTAAAACATTTAACCATAGTCATATTAAAATACAACATACAATACATGTTTCTGTGCAACCACACACACACACACACACACACACACACACACACACACATACACGTCTTACAAATTGTCATAAAGTCTGCTAGCTGACCTTCAGTCCCGGTTACACTGAAAGGTTCAGTTTATTAAACATTATTAATTATTATTACAGTATTGCATGTAGCTAACTAATTTTTACAATATTAGCTTTCTGCTGCGCTGAAGACTTTCTAATGTGCCAGAATGTTTGCACATCGTACCAGCAAATACGGTAGCCCAAGACCAATTATGTTTTGTACAATTACTTTTTATTACTCTCATCAAGCATACGTAAAAAGACATTTACAGCTAAAGGTTTCTCTCGTCCGGCTTGCCATACTGACGCTTTCAAGTCTACTCTCTTTTCTGTCAGTGCAATAATAGCATGTGGATATTGATTGGCCACAGCTGCCTATGTTGTGTATTCATCCTGGATGCTGATTGGCTAGCAGATAGAACCTTATAAAACCAAGTTTATCTGCGAGTTTGGAGATAGAACTTTTTATTTTTTCAAATATTACACCAAAAACTTTGCAAAATAAAATAACACCAGAGGAGAATAACTTTATGTGGTTAAGTAATTTTCAACCAAAATGCCAGACAGAACCTTATAATACTGAGGTCACAAATTGTATACCTACAAAAGTGCACCTATATGGCAGGTGCACCTAATAAAGTGACGACTGGGTGTATTTTTTATTTATTTATTTATTTAAATCAATGAATATGCACAAGGCACTACATCCAGACTCAGTCAAAAGCAAAATAAATGACATCAGAGACATATACAGAGGCATACACTCGTCCCAGTCAGAAGATTCCGTTTATTACACTTCAGAGTGACAAATAGTTTTAGACTTTTTTTTTTTTTTCTTTTCAATACACAAGCAAACTCTTTATAGACAATCATTAGCTAGTTGAAACCAGATAAAATCATTTGTACACAGATATTTTACAATAGATACTGTAGCTGGACACTGGCTAAAGCAATATGCAAAAGAGTATTGCTATTCTGTTTTTTTTTTTTAATATATATATATATATATAGTACAGCTAATAATTGAATTTGAAACGAAAAACAAAAAATAAGTTATTTAAATATCAATTACATATACAAAATGTGCAAAACATTTTATATATGTAATTCGAATCCTTTTGTATGAAATTTCAAATTTCAAAACAAATTGAAGTAATTAGCTTCTAAAGGTTAATTCTTTAATTAATGAGTGGTGACAGGGAAAAAAAATACTTTAGTCACACTTTAGAGACCAGCATAATCCACTGCATTCCTCCACCGCATTCCTCCACATATAACCTGAATGTAACTGTCCTTTTTTGGACTTTTAACATTTACCAAATTGTTTTTCCTGAAAGGAAACAAAAAAAAAATCTTGACTATAAAGTGCATTTTACAGTAATTAGTAACATTTTTATGAAATGTATATATACATACATATATATATATATATATATATATATACACACACATTTTATAAAACTCCACCTTCTACATGATTGTGTTGTTAAAAAGGCATCCGTTTTGTTCGAGGAAAATCTCCTGATTTTCTGCTGCTGTTTAAGACGTTTAAGTTTAAATTTTGGTGCCATGATGAGCCTAATGTAAATTGTGCTGGAGTAGATACAAAACCTTGCATGTAGAAAATCCGTCTTCCCACAAAATGTGCCACAGTGTCTGTGAAAAGCTTTGCAAACTCAGTTACATGACTGATATCGGCATTTCAGTCCAATCCTGAAACAGCCTTGTATGTAACTCCAGCGTGCGTATAGGAGTGACCTAAACCTCTCGTATCATTGTTCAGTCTATAACACTGGTGCAGTCCTAGCTTTAATGTCTCTCTGCACTATTCAATAACAAGTCCCTGTTTAAAACAGTGTGATATGTGGGGCTGATTGATCAGGATAATATCAATCAAATGCTGCACCTCCTGTGTGGGATTAAACATCTGCACCTACCGAACAGAGAGAAGGCCATAATAATGCTTAGACAAGCTTCCCAAAGGCTTTTACTCATCACTGATGGGTAGAAGAAACCCCTCCTCCTTCAAAGTTATTACTCAATGCCAGATGTGCGTTCTTCTCTTCTCTCTCTCTCTCTCTCTCTCACACAACACACCGTGACTCAGCCTCCAAAAAGCAAAATTTTTGCCTGAATGGATTAATCAAGTATCAGTTCAACTATCTGTTCAACATCAGTGCATGTGCCCTGCCCACACACAAACCCACACATTGCCTGATAAGGCAATAGATGACGATACAGATACAGACAAATGTTCTCAAGTGTTATTGAGAGCAAATAAGTGTCATTGATCTCCACCGTAGAGACTCGTCAGTCTGGTGCACCTGGAGTGTCAACATTTATCTGTTATAGCAGATCTTCTTCAGTGGACTCTCAAAAGATGTTTTTCTAGCAGATATTTGAACCTTGATTTGGGTTGGAGGAACCCCTTTCACTTATATTTCTCTATGAGCCCTTTTTAAATCTGTTTTGAATTTTAAGACTAGGATTTAAGACTGTGCTGTACACTGATTAAGGCTAAAGTTTTGCAGAGAGCTTAATTGTCGACATTTACATTTCACCACAGTGCTGGGGAGTTTTTCGTCAAATTTCTAAGACATCTAAAGAATATACATCAAATACAAGCATGTTATCGCTGTTGAATGCGTCACCCGAGTTGATTACATCACCAAAGATGAGTATTATTGTCATAAGCGTGTGTAAGTCGTTTTATAATGGTAAGGCAACATAAAAAGCTTAAAATATGTAACTGGTTTAGTAATAAAGGATGGTTTCCCAGAATAGATTGGGAGTTATGAGTGTTAGATATTGCGTATTGGAAGATTAAATGCACTCTGAATATACAATATTTTCTTAAACTACCTGAAAGCCTAAAAGGCTTTACAATGCTTTACAACTTAACCACTTGGTAGTGAAGATGAATAAGTTGAAATGGCTTGTTACAGACTATACAAATATATTCTCTACACTCTCCTGCAAATAAAATAAGCGTAATACTGAGTTATGTACTCAGAATAGATACCCCGATATGGCAGCATTGTGCTTGAGCATTTAATGAACATTCCAAATGACTGGACTGACTAAAGACATATCCTTCAATATTCATATCTTTGAGCTGAGCAGTAGAGCATTAACCTATTAACCTGCAGGAAATTACATCGCTTTGGCCAGGATACGTCATCTTACTGTGCTGAAGGAAGCACAAAAGGTTCTTTCTTACAAACAAGCGTTCATCAGATAAAGGAGAAAAAGGGACTGTGATTAACAGTCAGGTTTTAAATCTGAAAAACTTTTGAAAAACATGTGCTCTCTCTTAAAAGGCAATCCTTCTAGGTTGTGACCAGCGGTCATTGTTATGGAGACCCCAGAAAGACCATCAATAACAGTTTATGGAAGCCACAGAAGTCTTTTCTGTAAACATCAGCAAGACAGAGCTTAAGAAATGGCGAGAACGAATGCTTGGAAGATGAAGATGACATTTTTCTTGAAATGCTACAAAAATGCAGTTTCATTCCTCCACTCCACTCCGGCGCTTGCTTTTCCATTGGAACTTGACCTGACCAATTTCATCATCAGATCAGTGCTGCATTCAACTCTGCAGCTATGGCTGTTCATAAAGTAGTTATTATAACAGCCCTGACTGTGATGCACTGGCTGTGATGAGCCGGGCTTCGCTGAGCAGTCGGCGTATGTGTCTCTCCTCCTGTAGCCCTGCCTTGCGCACTGCTGCCTCTGTAAGAGCAGACAAATGGCCCAGCGTGTCATATCCCGCAGCCAATAGGAGGTCGGAATACATGGGCATTCCAATGGACACCAGCCAATCGGAAATTGAGCTCAAATGCACTGGAGACATGGGCTTCCGACACATGTCCGTTAAACCTCCTGAGGGAATCTGCAGAGAGCATGGAGGAGAAACATAGTAATCATTATCAGCCTGTATGGGGAAACAATGTGACTGCATTTAATATATTACATACACTGCCAGTCAAAAGGTCTTGAACACCTTATATTTTAGCATTTTTGGTTACACAAGCAATGGGCTTGTTTGAATTATTTTTAAAATGAGAAAGTAAGGAATATTATTTTATTTAAAATAATCTAAATTTTTAAGGCCCAGAACTTGATCCCTCTAATTAGGCACTTGTAGTACACAACATACAGTATATATATATCTGTCTTACTACTGATACTACGACTGTCTATGAGTCTTTGATCTATAGGCTTAACCAATTTTACCCTCCAAGTGTGCCTGCTATTAATAAAGCACTAATATGGCCCCCTGTCCCAAACGGTGCACTTGCGGTTCTCATTTGCGTATGCCTGGGGATCTGCAAGGCCGTTTCTCATTTCAGGGTTCAAAAGGGTGCTTATGAGTGCCCTCTGAATGCACCCTTTGGCGAAGCCCACAGCAATGCGGACTCAACAACGGTCTCTTACCTAAAACCCCTTGCAATATTGGCTAGGACCAATCGCAGAGAATGGGTTTGTTGAGGGCAGAAAGCAACATGCAACATCATCAAATGTTTATTTAAGAACCTTATATTTTAAATTAATTTAAGTTGTCATTGAACAGCATTAGGGCTACAACCTGTGTGAAAGAAAAAACTAAATCTTATAAACCCCTTAAGCTCCCTGCTGTTAAACATAGTGGTGGGTCATTCTTGACCCTTAAGACAACACAAGGGTTAAGGCACCATTTGGGACAAGGCCTTACATTACCATTAGAATCTAAGAGCTTGCCAGTTACTAAGTTCTTAAACATAAAATAATTAGGTGTTTGGTAGAACACTTGTTAATAATTTTAGCCATTTTAATACATTTTAATGTGCACGGAAACCATGATTCAATGAATTCCGACTTTTAGATTCCTTATTTTGGTGTAATGCAGTTTGATTTGATTACTTCTTAAATCATGTAAGAAGCCTTGGATTAATTACTTCAATGAATTTTTATCAAACTGCAACAGCTACTTCACTGAATCACATGCACTGAATCAGTTCTGTTCTGTGTGCTGATTTACAGAAATAGTGACTCACAGCCATGCGATGCTCCTTGCGCAGCTGCTTGACTCTGATCTGGTCCAGAGTGGACGCCACGTCCTTCACCGGCTGCTGGAAGTCCTCAGAGTATCTCTGCACTAAAAGCTGAGGAATACCACAGCGGCCATGCTGGAGAAAAAAAAATTTAAGTGAGAGAGACACTTAGATATTATCCAAGAGAATTACAGGTATTAACAGGACAGAGTGGCTAGCTTCCTATAGCTCGTATGATGGGAAAGCATGCCAAGGAAACCCGAGACGTTTCTAACCACCAAAGATTCCCAACTCCTGACACCTGATTATTTGCAAGATTCTTTTAAAGTACACCAGGAATTATTACACAGCTAATGGAATTAGCATAACAGTTGCCTTAGTCTAAGACTGAACAACATCAAGAATGATCAAGCTATAATGTTTACTTCATGTGGTTTTTAGTGGATTTTAAGGTTGACAAGAAAACAGCCCCGTATGACCGAATGCTTGGAGACAAAGGCTGACATACAAACAAGCCAAACTTTATGTGGCAGTTACAGAATTACGAGGCTCGTGCAACTCAATCATTTGTTTAAAATGACAAATAATGTGACTTAATGAGTCGTAACACTGGAGTAGCCAGAGACTTCTTAAGAACAGACTTTTGAGTCTCTGAGGTGATTTCATCCATTGGAACATCTGACATCAAGAAACCCTTGACTTCCATTTGGAGAACTTAAATGATGAAAGACACCAAACAGATGTAGTTACAGGACTAAATGGAAACACTACTGCATGCTTGTTATGTGATGTGCATCAACTTAATCACATCATCGTCCACATTTATAGAAAAGATGAGTCATATCCAGTACAATATGACAATCATTCGAGTAGAATCCAAGTTTAAGAGACAAGTATTATTTCAGAGCATATTTTCCAGGACAACTAGAGCTAGAATAGCCAATATGTGTTTCATCCTTAATTTAAAACAGCAGTAGTAAACAGTAAAAGAGTAGTAAACATTACTATCAGATTGTTTCCCTTTAAATGTGTAGACAAAATTGCTGTCTGAAGTATCAGGGTTAATATTTTTCATCTCCACTCCCTGACCTTAGACTGGGATCACTGAGGTGACCAAAAATCTACTCTCCAGGAAGCACATATAAACTGATCTTAAATCAGGTTTCCCTCTGTTCTTATAGACTGTATTCACTCTATAGGCCAAAAAACACACTGGTCCAAAACCTGTATTTATGAATGCAGACCCAGCCCACCCGCTCCAATAGACTAAGAATCATAAATTATACGCAGGCCAAATCCACAGTTATGTCGGCCCTGTCGTGTGTGTGTGTGTGTGGTGCGGGCTCCCAGGTCTAGCCCACTGCTATTACTGGCATGGCACAGAAGACTTGTCAAAGATACAGCATATGTGATGGTTATGTCTATAGCAAACCAAGCATTTAACTATACAACTATCAAAAGAGAAACGGGTCTCGGCTCAGCAGTGCCACTTTGCCATTAATAACAGTCACCTATGTTTTGATTGTGACTTGTTTTTTATAATGGATATCTGTATTTTGATTAATGGGTAGAAACTTAATGAAATACTACTGGGAATAAAAACAGCAACTAGTGAAGGAGCAAAAGATGAAGTGAATAATAAGAAGCCATGGCCTCTTTGTGACTGAAGTGTAAAGTAAGACAGTTTAGCCTGGCCTTGTTGTGTTGTTCTGCTGAGAAACTTCTAGTCACCAGATCTGTTCACGACACCAGCTGACATTCCTTAAAGATCACTTCAGTTTTGGGGCTCAAAATGAGAAGTCAAAACACATACACATCAACATAATGACCTACAGCTATTATAATGTCACAAATGGTGTACTACTGCCAATTATTTTTAATGCCACATTTCTGAGAAGAAGTTACTTTTTCATATTTATAAACGTCAGCACTAAAATCATCCAAGGGGTGACATGGAAAACATACTAAATGACTGCAGACTAACATCGTAACCCAAAAAAAAAGAAAAGAAAGAAAGAAAAGCACTTCAGTTGTAACTAATACATGAGTTACAAGGCTCGGTTTAGCACTGTAATGGTCAAAGTGTTTTACACAAGACGTATCCATAATAGCATTTGACATTCTATGTTGATGTACATGTTGGCATTTTGATTTCTCCTTTTGAGCCTAATTTTGCTGTCAAGGATAATTCCGATGTGAACTGACACTGTGTCTCTTACCTTATCTGAGTAAGGCTCTGCCATGAGATCGATCCCTTCTGAACCCAGCTTCTCTTCCAGTAGGGTCTCCAAATCCGTTATTTTGGCATGGGAGATCTTCCTGCCAAGGGCCACCTTGACTCCTTGAATCTGTGGGCAGGCAGACTCGGGCAGATCAGAGAGCCAGGGTGGTGGTCTTTCTGAATCATCTGGAGACACTGAGGTGGATGGAATGCTTTCAGGGGGGCTAGCATGGCCGCTTATGGGTTTAGGGGACAGAGTTGGCGTGCCTGGGCTAGAACCTGAAAGGACCAAAGGTGGGTGTCGTAAGCCATTTACCAGGCGCTCTTTGGACTTTTTAGCAGGAACAGGCGGGGGCACAGGAGGCTTTTTGGGGTGTGTCCGAGGAGCTGGGCTGGTATGGGCAGAGATAGGCTGTGCATCTGGAGCATTGCATGAAGGCTTAAGGGGCAGCTGAGTGGGCACTCGATGCCTCTCTACTCGATCTGACAGACCTTTATCTTGGTTTGCGCAACACAGCTCTGGCTTTGAGTCTAACCGAACTACCTGAGAGCTAGTCTGAGACTTTGCTTCCTCCTTCCTTTCACCACCAGGTTTGGTCTCAATTCTCCTCTCCTTCTTCTGGTCAAAGGCCTGCTGCCAGTGCAGGTCCCCTAGAGAGTGGGACCGTTTGCAGAGCTCTGGAGCCTCCTGAGACCCATCAAGCTCCTCACAGCTGCGACTGGCTGGCATTTGGCACCTTGGACCTGATCGGGGGCCCTTCCTCAGGCCCAGGGAACGCAAGCTGAAACCCTTGATGGGCCGGGGTAGAAAGTGCTTGGGGAACTTGCGTTCTTTCTTTGACTGACGCTGCAGCTCCTCAGTGGAGCGGCTCATGGGAAGCGTGGGAAAATCCAGAGACTGGATCCGACCCGATTCAAAGCCAGAAGAACGGCGACTTGAGCGAGATGCTTTACGAGGCTTACCTGCAACACATGAGCTTCAGGTTCAAACCTTCACACTTTCATATTATGAATACTGTACACTCAGTTGCCAGTTTATTAGGTACACCTTCCTGGTTTCTACACTCTGGCCATTTTATTAGGTACACCTATTATATAGGGATACAATTACAGACTGCCCACTTTATTAGACACACCTACCTTGTTGGCGCACCTTGTAGGTGTACAGTTAGAGACAACAGCTAATCTTTTTCCATACACAATTTGTGTTAATTGTCCTTTAACCATTTTTCAATGTCAAGTTCCTGACCACAGCACCACTGTTGGTTGTGTATTTTGGCTGCTGGACTGTTTCTCAACCCAGCAGAGACATTTAGGTGGTTAAAAAAATCCCAGCAGTGATGCCGCACCTAATACACTCATACCAGCAGCATACACACTAACATGCCACTACCATGCGAATGACTCTGCTGTGCAAAGAATGGTCTACCACCCAAATAACATCTGATCAGCGGTGGTTCCTTTTAATTGATTCCCCTTTCCGTTATACCTTTGTAGGTATAATTGTATATCTACAAAATGCACGTATGGTAGATGCATGTAATAAAATGGCAGTGTACAGGCAAAGAAGGTGTACCTAATAAAGTGACAACTGAGTGCATGTTGTTTAACATGCATAATGGGAAATTGTATGCATGTTTGTCGCATTTGATATATTTGCATTTGTTGTAATCTTTGAGGAGAGCTTTTGTGTGTGTTTGACAGATCAATGGAGAGAACGAGAATACTATTATCATCACATCCAATTATTTCTCACAATCCACAACTTCAACATTTCCTTATACTGTTGCGGCATATTTTCATGATTACTTAAGTTAGTCTCTGCTATGAGGCCAGTTTATGTTGAAAATTCTACAGAGCAGTGATTTTTGTTCAAAACTATGAAGTCATTACAACTAAAATACAGCATATCAAAACGTTCAGATAAATGTATACTATGAACATGTGCACAAAACCAGCCACTGTAAATAATCGGCAAATATGCTTTGAATAACCTTGCACTGAGCACTTCATCTTTATACAAGAAGAAAAACCTAAATCTTTTCAGTGTGTGGATAGTTTTCC
>JAOUQW010000023.1:3971921-3988707 GCA_028565825.1 Olivaichthys viedmensis
CAGCGCCCTCTAGTGCTGACTGTTTTTGACAACTAGACTCAGGATTCCCAACCTCACTGCACAGGCTGGAAAAACGTCAGCTGTCTACTTTCTCTCTCCTTGCACATTCTCACCTAAACACACACACACACACACACACACACTTACTCATGGAGCTCTGTCCGCTGAGGGAGCTGCGCAGACTCTCAACAGACCCTCCTGCTTTTAGTTTGGGCTTCTCCAGAGAATCTGTGTCTGGCTGAGGAGACTGAGGAGAGCTAGGAATCCCGTCTGGACTGGACTGCGCGCGCACACACACACACACACACACACACACACACACACACACACACACACAGAAAATAAAATGAGCAATTAACATTTTGGATTAGTTCACAAACGCAGCATGAAATATTAAATCAGGACATCTAGATCACATGGGCAGTATACCAGTAGAAATTTTTAGATGCCATTTCTACCACGGTTACACAAAACTACAAAGGCAATTGATGTACATGTCCTAAAACGGTACTTATTTTAAAAAAAATTTTAAACTGCTGCACATACAAATGGCAATGGAAGGGGCACATGGTAAATTAATTGGGGGTTAATTGGATTTGACTGATCTGAACTCTATTTAGACAGAGGGTAAGAAAGGGTTTTACTGGCACACCCTAACTAACTAACTAACTAAAATGATGCCAGTTTAACCATTGAATGTATTCAGTATACAATGGATATTGCATAACTCTCCTGACATCCTGACACACTGCCAAAACAAAGATAACTGTTTATACTGTATAGATGTGCGTGTGTGTGTGTCCTTTTTCTAACACCAGCAGGCAGAGACTGGAGGTGCTGAGGTTGACAGCACTTCAGGGTGTGTTGTGATGACTAAACCCAGTATGTTTAAGAAAAAGAGAGAGTACGTGGGTTGGCACCTGTTCAGAGAGGGAGCTACTGTATTTTTTGGATATGCGTTTTCTCATCGTCTCTTTCACAGACTTGACTTTCCTTCCCAGAGAGATGCGAGACGTGTTAGGAGACTTTATCACATCCCGGTACAGAGCCTCCTGCTCCTTATTCTAGACCCAGGGAGAGAGAGAGACAGAGATTAACCAGCCTCTAACTACTTCAAGTTGATGAAGAACTTCTGTCCAACACAGCCTCTCTTAAGAAAGTTTTTACAGCATCTAAAACACTTCATAGTGTAAGCAGCATGTAAAAATGTAAAAAGCGTGTTTGACTATGCGTGTGTGCGTGTGTCTCTCACATTGAGCTCAGAAGGCGTGCTGACCACATGAAGCGATCGGTTGGAGAGATCAAAACCCCCAAAGCTACACGTCCTCTGCAGGAATCAAACACACACAGTCAGAATCAAAGTGGTAAAATGTTTGAGGAGTCAAATAATACTGAATCAACAAGTCAAATCAACCTGATTCACCATCAGATCACAGTGATTCATGCTCGTATTTACTATGACAACTAATACTGTAGCAATGAGTGACTGCACATCCAAAATGACGATTATTTTAACAACTGAAAATAAAACAGCATACAAATATAACTGTTTTAGTTTCCCAAAAGCGTTGTAGGCAAAAGCATTGCATCACCACATGTACAAATTTTTTTTTAAATAAAGCATTCTGTGCATGAGTCATTCTCTGCTGTTCTGTGCATATGGTAGAGTTCAAAATGGCAAAATGGCAGCATTCAAAATGGTGAAAACACATTCCTCTATTCCACACACTCTGTGAGGAGGAGGAGAAAAAAAAATGTCTGGGAGTTTGGAAGATGAGAGAAGAACAATTTGACAAATATTGACCATTGCTCAATACTAAATGGGTGTCTTGTCATGCATATTCAGGGAAAACAAAACAAAACACGATAACGTCTTCAGAAAAAAAGTATTCATGAAGAGAAATGAATGCAAAATTACACCATTGTTCACTGTAAACCTGTAATGCCAAATAAAGAGGCGTGATAAGCAAGATGGAGAAAGTCTATGGTAGGAGCTCATGTTCAGATTCATGCTCACTATGAATGACACGGGTACACCCGGAGGATCCAAACACTGCAAGGCTACAGGATGAACTGCACTAGACGGGGCTTAACAAAATCAATTATTTTAATAGCTAATGTTCTTATGAAGTTAGGGACATTAAGATACTATATTTCAAACAATGTGTTTGTTTTGAAACAGTTTATTTTAGTCTGGAATCTTGAGAGGAATCATAGAATTATTCTGCATTTATTTAGCTATTGTATGTACAAATATCCCTTTCATTTATTCATTATTAGAATTTAATTGGCCATTGCTTAATCATATAGGAGTTTTTCCCTTCACATATCCTGATGCTCCTTCTCACACATGAACAGAAGTATAGGGTTAGCCTCTCGGGTGCCCCTGGAGCAGTTAGGAGATAAGGACCTTGCTCAAGGGCCCAGCCGCGGTAGGACAGGACAGTGGCACTGCTATCTCTTTAGATGCAGACGCATTCCCATCAGCCCCTGCTATTATCAGACTTGGACACGGTCCACTAAGCAAGAGAAAATGAAACCCTGTTGAGGTGTCTCACTTTTCTGTCACACTCTCTTATTGTTGTTTCATCTCCTCAACCTCTCTACACTGTGATCTGCCTGGGACCAGAGTTTCAGACTGTGTGACATTTCCAAAAACTGCCTTGGCAGTGAATAAGCTTTTTTCTCTCATCAGAACCACGCATTATATCTAACACAGATTTGAGGGGGTCTCAGAAGATCTGTGCCAGAGCTTATAGAGGATCAGAGAACAAAATGAAAAAGATCGGATTTTAGATGAGAGCTTTCTTGGTTGTTTTTCTAGCCTACAGGCTGTGTGTGCTTTACTAGCTTCCCTAAATCCCTATGCTATATCAGTTTTATTCCATGTGAAGTTAAACAAACATGTATAGGGCTCCAGGTATTTGAGGCCTTTGGATAATATAAAAAATCTACTGATAATCATCTGTACATCATTGTATGCTGGTTGCTGGTATTATGACTTTCAGTAAATAGCCCCATGGAGCACATCCATCTTATATCAGCTTATATTAAATGACATGCAGCAGTGTGATCAAGTTTTTAATTATTTGGTAAAATGCTAAGAACATATTTTAACCAGGTTGCTCTTAGTCTTTAGTACTATTTACTATTTTCTCTCACTTTATTTTCCTACTTGGTTTGTTTGTTCTTTGAAATGTAGGCTGCCCCTGTTCTAAAATCTTGCAGCATACACAGTATAACTATCAGTTTAACTATTTCTGATGTATATCATGGTATATCGTCACACCCCTACTTTCAGACGGTTCTTTATCTAACCCTTCCTGCAGTTCCATCCAGTAGCCTATCAGTGACTTGTTCCACGGGTCCAGAGGTGGGTACCGTCGGCCCGCCTCACTCACAGACTTCTGCTGAATGCGCAGGAGGACGCGCCGGGTGCAGCGGTCTACACTGGACGCCCACTTCCTGTCAGAGTCCCTCTCGTCTTCTAGGAGGCGAAGCCTCTCGGCTTTCCGGCTCAAGTGGTTGTAGAGGCTGCGCTCCACCACATAGGTGATGTTCAGCTCACTGACAGCTGTCCTGCCACGCAGGCGCCTGGGGGGGCAGAGCCAAGTTCCCACTGTACCCACACTGCCCTTCCCCTTCTCCCTGCCCAGCTCACGCACCCGGGGCGAGGACGGCAATGTCAGCGGAGGAGAGTTGGAGGGTTTTTGGAAGTTACGTTGGTACAGTAAGTGCTTGGTGGAGTAGGCGTAGTTGGGATCGGGCTTGCTCCGCTGCCAGGTGGAGATAGGAGGCCGCTTGGTGCAATCCAGAGGCACCAGCATGCGGTGAGGCTGAGGACAGGGCCGCATAAGGCTGTAGTGCGTGTACACAGTGTCCATACTTACCCCGTGTGACAGGGATGCCTTCCTCGTCTCAGGCTCATCCTCGGTGCTGGCATTGGCCGGAGGCCGGATCAGGCCGTGTGGGTGGGGTGAGGGCTTTATCAGCCTGTGTGCAGAGTTCCAGGCCTCCAGGCTGCTGGAGGATGGAGACGTACTCAGGCTGTCCCTGTCTCCATCCAGAGACAGCTGATCCTGGGTCAGACAGGACAGGGACGAGTCCACCGTGCAGCGGGTGCCCTTCTTATTGACGCCTGCGTATAGGGCGCTGGTGTCCTCGCACGAAGGGGACATGTCCAAGCTCAGAGAGTCTATGGGGATAAAAAGACACATCAAGGCCATGGTTATAGTCAGTCATTACACCATCTTGACACTTGTGTTTGTTTGCACATGTATAAATAAAATGTTAATAAATGCATTTCTATATGTATACATTTGGATACATGTCAAATACCTGTAGGTTAATGCCAATAAGGCTAATTTTTTATTGCAGTGTAAAATGTAAATTAATCTTGAAGTGTTTACATAATTACAGTAGTCATATGTTCTAGAAAATGATTTTTTTTAATTTAACCTAACAATTTTCAGATAGCAAACATACTTGATTAATCATTTAGAAACTTATTTTTAAATAAACAGAAGCGCACGAACGCCAGTCATACCTTCTGATTCGTGCCTTTTGCCGTCATCTACTTTGATAAGTTTCTTGCGGACGCGGCGCGTGGAGTTGACCAGTTTGTGAAGCCTCTTAAATTTGACAGAGTCCTCCTGCTCATCATCAGACTGTTCACGAGACTGCAGGGAGAGAGAAGGACAACAGTTAGATTTTTATGCAGTTTTACATAGTTCATATAAGAACAAAGTATTTATGCAAAGTTTCAAAATAGTTACTGATGCTAGCTAAACAGTCTGACACAAAAAAGATCATGTTAAAGTGGTACAGGTATGGGCTGTTTGCTTAGGATGGACTGTTGCCGTTAGTAAATGGTCATGTGTTGTGAGGTCTGTGTTAGAAAGGCCCATGAGCAATTTAAAAGACATACAGCACTCAGTATTATCAGAAGAGTATAAGAGCTGAGCTATGGTTTCACAAGGGTTCTCTACGGTCTACAACAAACCCAGTGCAACACTGGTAGGACTGTAAATCAGAGGACAGAAACTAAGGAGCATAACTTACAATTATGACATTTAAAAATAAGATAAAAATACTAAACACACACATGCGTTGGACTTTTATAGTATACATTTATTTTGACAGTGGAGCCTTAGAACATCATTTTGCTGTCAACAAACTAACCAGTGACCAAACACTATTATTCACTTTATGACTCACTCTCAGCTACAAACCACAATGACAAATCAATACTCCCCTCTACCCAAACTGACTCGCAGACCACAGAATCTCACACACACACACACACACAAGTTTCCAATGCCGCAGAAGAAAACCCTTCCCAGCATTCACAGTAAGGGTTTTAAAACCTCAAGTAATGGGTAGAATAAAGTGCTCACAGCAGGAATATTCATCCACACAAACACACTCATTTACTCTCAGCCAGAGAAGGAGAAAGAGAGGAAATTGTTACACTGACGTTTATTAGTTTTGTGATGAGAAGTCCCAGGAAACACGGTGTCAACAATGTTTGCATGAAAAAGTAATAATAATGAAACGCTGCTAAAAACTAGCTGAATTCATCACTGATCAAACCGATCTGAGAACTGTTCTAATGGGCGTGGTCCTAATATTATACTGAGCACTGACATCCCTCTGTCCAAATCTTCCAGCCTAAAAGCTACATGGGAAAGACAACGGTGGACTTGAAGCTGATGCAAGCTTTACCCAGGATTAGACCTGCCCAATATACATCAAAAGTATTGAAAGGAGAGAAATTCTGGCAAAGTACATGTAGACATTGGAAAGTCATAAATATAATAATATATATAAATAATATATTCATATTGTTTGCCCCAAAAACATTAACCTAATTAGAAAACAATTCAAGATTCAAGGTTCCCCGATGCTTTAAAATGCAGCAACATGAGTGGAGAGAAAAATTAAAGGATGGTGCAGACAAGTGAGTGAACTAATAAGTGTGTACAGGAAATAATACAAAGAAAAGAAAACCACACACCATCAGTAAACACACACACACACACTAAACCCAGACACACAAAGTGACGCAATAAACACACAAACACAGGCTGCACCATACAGTATAAACCACTTTGAAGCTGTATAAGAAATCCACTGGCTTAAATCTAAACTGCTCCATGCCAAAGTCTCCACAACTATGCAACATGCAGAGCCATTTCTATGCAGAGTCATCGTCAAAGCCACACTTCATAGAGACATTAAAGATGGATGAAGAAAGGCAGACAAAGAGGAGGCACAGAGTCTCAAGAGAAGGAAAGGGCAAGCTTGTTCCAGAAAGAAAGAGCTCCATTAATTTCATGCATCTTACCAGAAGTTTCATCATATCCAAAGCTGCGGTCCCTGCCTGCATACACACACACACACACACACACTGACAGAGCCCACATTAACTCACACCCACGCGCACACGCTGCAAACACCAGTCTCTAACATTTCTGAACGTGCGCAAGGACACACAAGCGGGAAAAGGCAGGGTTTGTGCATCTGCAGCTTTGAGGGGAGTCGCAGATGATCCCCGCACATCCTTAATGCTGTTTGGTACAACACAGGAATGTGAGTCGGGAAGAGAAGAAAGGCTGTTCTGAGATCAGATCATTGCTGGGTATATACAGTGCAGTCTCTGTCAGCTTTGGCTAAAACTGTCCCCGTGTCAGTAAAGCGCAGACTCTGGGGAGTGGCTTTGTTAAATCGTGGTGAGAGCTGATCTAATGACAGTGGTGCTGCTCCGAAACACAGCGCAGCTTCTGTGCGTGGACTGGAGCCGAGCTGATCTGAGGTCAGTGGGATTCCCCTGGAGAAAGCTCTTTTACAATCAGTTTAACCGTTAGAATACGAGGGCCAACCCATTTTCCACTTATAAACAGGAGACAGCTCCAAAACAGCCCGATTTTTAAACACAAACATCTCGACCCGAGTGCGAGTGTGCATGTCCATTTCTTTATGTAGGTGTGTCTTACAGAAGACGACTTTAAACCCAGCAGGGTAGGGCTGTCAAGTTTCTTTCAAATTGCACTTAAAATTTGAATTCCTTAAAAAGATTTAGTATTTAAATGCATTCTACAGCTTGTACTTTTGGAGTGTCACAGACAGAAGGAACATTAGTAGTAGTTACATTATGCATTCTTATCGAATAAACCACAGAAGATGAAAATTGCGTCGCTTTCTTAAGCAAATAATCCCAGGCGGTCAATATTATCATTTTATTGTAAACTTTTAAAAAAAATCATTATTATTTACTTGCCTGCTGTTATGTTTTTGTTGCTGACACTTAGGTAATACATTGAGACCTTGGAATTACATGGTCCTATCTGACAATTCTGTGATTTTAAGATTTTTAAATTTTTATGTCAAGTTCTGATCCTCAATATACTTTATTTTTTATACTTTGTGTGTGTGTGCGTGTGTGGAGAGAAAGAGAAAGCAGTTTTATTTGGCTGGTTAGCAGGCAACAAGCTGAACTCTCCCTCATATGGCCCTAGCACACACCAATGGATCTCACTCAAACTTTTGTCATGCACACAAAATCTGTTGGTGTGGTAACGGGTAAACTACAAGCCAAATGCACCAGACTTCCAAGCAAAATGAATACACAAACAACACACACACACACCAAGTCAACCCAAGGGTAGCCTCTTGCAATAGTAACTGAATACATGGAAAGTGTAATGTGTGAAAGCAACACGTCATGACCGCATCACCAGGGTACAGACTTTATGGCAGTATGCATGTGAACAGGCTGAGATCACTAACCAGGGCGGTACAGTATGTCAGTTTAACCCACGCACATTGCACATGTAAGTAATTAAGCTCCTTCCATGACCACAGCGAGCTAATGAAATACAGTAATTTCAGTACCTATGACACCGCTTCTGAAGTAATCAAGGCCATTGTTCAGCATCTTACCAGAATCCAAGAAACTACCTAGAAATTAAATGCTTAGCGCTGGGTTTAGTTCATTCACCCTTTTGTTATCTCCAAGTCCCACACACTGCCTCACTTGGAACAAAGAAGGCTTATACCTGGCACTCCTAGTGCACTTCCTGTCATCTTGATCATCATCATCATCATAATTATCATCATCATGAAGTTTTCCTCCAAATAGACATGCTTAATTATATGATGAGAACTCGATCACATCGAATTACTCATTATGTAACCACCTAATAGATGAGTAAAATATTACTTGAAATTCACAAATGCATTGTTTGCCTGACAGCATTAAAACATTTTTTTTTTTTTTTTTTTTTAAAAGGCCTAGTGCTGATTTTGTTGCTGCACTTTAATGTGAATACATGGCATGGCGCTGTTGCTTGTCTATCTCGTAGGGCTCCTACTGAACACGAGACACAGGGAGTTTGTTGGTCTGCAGTAGTGGCGGCAAGTGGCCCAAACAAAGCCAAGTGCGCCAATACTTTAATCTTAGAGAAAGTACAGAGAATGTTGAGATACCATGATACCATCACAAAGTGCAGCACTACTGCTAATGTTCGCTCTGTCTGGGCTAGCATAACATTTCTATTCAAATGCATTTGGATATTTTTAACCACTTGACCTGAAAAGGGAAATGAAATGTTTTGGATTTATTATTTATCCTTATTTCACAGCACCAGTTTATTAACAGACAGGAGTTATACTGTTTATTTTAAATACTACAACTAATATGAACTACAGTGGCTTACATAGCTCCCATCCTTAACCGATCGAGCCTGGTGTATGAAGACTGACACGGATTCGATTTATAAACAGGCCTGTTATTCATCAGTGAGCTTATGGTATGTTAAATATGAGAGCAGACACACCCCTTAACACAACAACAGTAAATACACACACTTCCCTAGAACTGGATTAGCACATACAGCAAGAGCTGCTCAGGTAATGTCACCACTCACCACGGCTGAATGACGTTAGATATGTACACCATGTAAGACACAATTCACAGACAAAACTGTTGATACACAGACACACACACACACACAGACACACACACCGACTGTGTGCAATACTTACATTGCAGGTGGAGGGCACGTTAACAGTGGGACTGGATCCATCAACACACTCTGCAGTGTCTGAACTGGTGCTCAACTGCCTGCTCCTCTCATACTCCTTAAGCTACGGAGAACAAGAGGTCAGAGAGAGCCGCCCGCACCCTCACACAGACACACACACACACACACAGACACTTATAACACATACATGCACAACACACACACACACACACACGCACACGCACACGCACACGCACACGCACACATACATGCACACAGCTGCTAACCCAAAATCCAATTTTATAAAATAAACACAATATACAAACATATACTACACTTTTTTTTCTTTTTCAAAATTAACTACACCACAGATTTAAGAATAATATAGACAAAACTGTTCGCCGAATATAGTAAACGTTGAAAAGAAAAGAAAAAGAAAGAAAAAAAACCCCTACACACACGCACACACACACACAGACACACTAGCCTACTCAAGTACATATAAAGCCAACTGTCCACGGAGGCTTAGCATTGATTCAGTGTTCAGAAACCGCTGAGCCAAATCAAGACTACATGAAGAGAGTAGACATCCATTTACAAGTGACAGGGGAAATCAAACAGGAGAAATCCTTTTTTTAATCTGTAAATTCCTTTATGGCATCTGTTATTGCTCTTCATGTCGACTGATTTTGTTGTTGTTGTTGTTGTAATTATGCCGTTTTATTTAGCTGTCAGTGTGATTTTGTGCAGACTATATTATTCAATTGGTTTTCAAACTTTTCTGCCAGGTTAATTTTATTAATTTTTTTATTCCATTGCCAGTAGCGTGAAATAGCAAGTTAACTATGGGCTAGCCGGTAGTAGTGAATGTACACGTACAACAACTGGCTTTTGCTTAGTAACACAGGCTGCTTAGCAACTGTTATAGTTCCATATATTTTCACATGAAGGCACGAGGCTTAGACCGGTCTTAGTTGTGCTTAGACGCCAGTTTGGTTGGTGCAACAGGCGTAAAGACCTCTCTAAAAAATCGGTTTTAGCTGCAATCTGTTTTGCAGTTAAGACTTGTTGGTGCATCTGGCCTCAAGGCAGAAGAATCAATGCTGGCCTCGTGGAGAGAGGAAACAAGTTCCAAAATCTTTCATTAGGGTCGTATCAGTGGGTCATGCTCTCTCAGAGAGCAATCAATGACACAGAAAGAGAGAGAGAGAGAGAGTGTGTGTGTGTGTGTGTGTGTGTGTGTGTAGGGGAAGAGCAGGACCACCAGGCTTATGCTTGAATGCTGATTCTCCCCTATTCACCCAGACATGACAGTACGAAAAGCAAAGAAAACAATGGATCTACCCAATGCTTATTCAGCTAACAGGATGAATACACACCACTGGCAATGTTTCCCTATATGAGCCAAAAGCTGACCACAAGCATGATTCCTATAGGAGCCTCGCTATGTTGTGTTCAGAGATGCGTGTTTGTGTGTGCTGTGTTAGAACTGTTAGTCTGGGTGAGTAGAGTTAGTGAACAGGAGCAGAGCTGATGATGCAGCAGCAAGGCGAGCCATGATGATGTGGTCGGCCTTTACCCGAGCCAACGCCTCCTCCACAGTGATCATCTTCTCCTTGACCATCATCATCAGCTGGATACGCTCTTCGTCACTCATGGTGATCTCGCTGGCCACGTAGCCGATGTCCTCTCCTAGCAGAGGCAGTCAGAACCGTTACACTGATGAAAGAATATCAGCACAAAAAGAAGAGAAAGAAAAAGAAAAGTAGAGGAGAGCAGGGAACGACAGTGACGGAGAATGAATACCTTTTGAGGTCTGCCGTGTGAGCCCTTTCTGGGACTTTCTAAAGTTCTGCCAGAACGGTTTGTTCTTCTTCTTGTCCCATTTCCCTGTAACAGGAGAGAGATCTTCGGGTCAGCCCGTACATACACATAGACACACAAAAGCACACGTGCACACAAAGTCTGCAATATGAAGAACCAGAATCAGTTTCATTAAGCTGGATCTCCTGTGTCTGAACAGTTAATTAATAAGCGCTTGTAACATAGAGATGGAGGGAAGCCATAGGCACGTTTCTTTTTCTGGAGCTAAGGAGTTCCTGATCCATGCTGGTTTGCGATCCCACTGGACATGGAGGCTGCTGAGATTGAAGTTGTGTTGTTCCTTATTGTTTGCCATTATTTGGTGGATATTGTGTTTATATTCATGTAGCTTTTTAAACCAGCTGTGTGCTCCAGCAGAGTGCAATTTCATGCTTTGATTTCAGGCTTGCCCTTAGGAGCACCACCACTGACATAAAACAAGCTTTTTTAAATCGCTGGTTATATAAAAGGAGGTTTTAAAAATGCCAGGTAAGAGGATTGGTCATCCTCTGCATCTCAGTGGCATGGTTTGACCAACTCAATAGCTCCAGCTCCACCTCAATAGATCTACTCTGGTTCAGGAATAAAATAAAAAAAGGTTCCTGGAATTACTCATGAACTAAAACAGCCCAGGTAGAAATGAGTTTCTAAAAACGTTCCTGTAGTGGAAACATGGCTTTATTTGCCCTGCAGTAACCATGCAGGGCCATTTAGGGAAAAAAGAAATAGAAAATGGCCCCTGTTTCAAAGTAAAAGTAACACACAAAGTGCAAAACCAGACTCTGTTTAACTTAATCTGTGGGAAATCCATTATTAGAAAAAAAACTCATAAATACTTGCAAGTGCCATGTGTCAGGGTTTGATGAAACTCACCTGAGCCATCTTCAGAGTTGGACTTGTGCAGAGGGATCCTAAGAAGAGAAATGAGGGGGGGGGGTTAGAGCGAGCTTTAGAAATTCATGAAAATCTTTATCCTCGTTGATTTTGTCTAGCACCAGCTGCTGTGCTGTGCCAACAGCTTCAGCAAACGATATGCTATCTGACATTCTCCTTCCTCCTACACCACTTGCAGATTCAAAAGTTTGGCAATGGCAGAGACGCATTTCTGTCCAAGAACATTTCTTTTTAACTATTTATTTTTTCCTCTGCCTTGTGAAATTGTGTTGCCGCAGTTGCAAAAAGCACCATTAGGGGGCAGTGCAGTCCTGCACAGGCTCCAGATCCCAGGCTCCCGAGGCTCGCAAGGCACTGACAAGACATTACACAGACCAGACGTGACTATGAGGTGGAGCGTGCCTGTTTACATTCAGACTCAGCATCTCAGGCACATGGTGCCCATGGAATACATGCTAACAAAAGCACAGGCCTCTCGAAACACACACCTCTTGGCTTTGAGTTTGAAAATACGTACTTTAAACCCGTCCTAACGCTGCAAAATGGCTGAATGCAACCCACCAGTCCCTTTAGACTTATAAACATCAGGCTTTCTTAATTTTCATTCTCCATTCAGACGGTTTGCTCTCTCCTTCTCTATGAAGAGCTGACCACATCTATCCATCCATATGGCTTCATATCTGCCATTTGTGTCTACTGGAGAATGGGCCACATCAATTAAAACTTTTTTTTTATTTTCTATAAAATTGAAATGCTCATAATTGAGTCCACATCTGACCATAAAAGTTGAACATTCTCTCCTAAAAAGCCCAGAGGGATGGACAGACAGAGGGAGTGATGCTATGACTTAGCAATGGAGGAAGTGTTTAAGGTGGGAGTGAGAGGAGACAAAAGGCAAAAAAGGCTCATAATACACAGTTACATTAAAAGCTATAGTAAAATCTATGCATTTCTAGATTGTTAAATATTCACCTATATTCCTGTGTTACTGGAGAGACAATGAGAACCAAAAACATCTAGCAGGATTTAATTATTGATGAAGGAGGGGTAAGAGAGGATTGAATCAGGAGCAAGTGCATGAAACATCTCTAAACACAAGCTGAGAGAGCCTGCAAAACCCTGCTGAGGACCGCAGGCTGCAAAGGGAAAGTCTCTTTAATGTGTGTTCAAATCTTCTGAAGGGAAAAGTTTTGGTTTCCTCATGCGGGTGGATTTTCTCGCATCCGCAGATCAAGAAACATAACCTTAACAGAGACTGTACAAAAGTGCTAATGCAAAGACACACACACACACTTCTATACTTTATATGTTCCTGAGAAGAATCAGTCAACCCCAGAATTATTGGCACCCTTTACGAAATTGGGCAAAATGAATTTTGCTAAGAACCAGGATATTTTAGCCCAAAACCTGGTTGCCTCTGCCAGGACGTTAGGACATGGCTGTGGACAGATGATCCCAAACATATCTTATAAAAAAAATTGCACGACTTGAATTTTATTAAAATAAAACGATAGAGCCTCCTTATATGTTTAAGCTCAAAATATCACGTATTGCATTGCATTTGTTTTTTTTACCATGCTGGCTCCATGCATCACATTCTGCCCTACCAGACTCTGTGTGTGTGTGTGTGTGTGTGTGTGTGTGTGTGTGTGTGTGTGTGTGTGTGTGTGTTAGTGATGCCCTGCCCATATGTCTTCTTAACATTTGGGAACCCTGCTGGGAGCTTTAAAACTCCATCACACGTCACGGAGCCGTGATAGAGTGTTAAAATCAAAGATTTGAGGACGTTTTGGAGCATATCTACATGCTTAAAGCATTTATGAGAACCAGAAGAACAGGCCTCGCCATTTTCATGGTTTGCTACACAGAAATACAAATAAGACATGCACAAGCACAGCTGTGAACAGAAGGAAGGGCTAGTGCTGTAGGGAAAGGAAAGTGATGCCAGAGGCAGATGTTCTCGCCTCATCGCCATAAACTCCAAGGACACACAACCACCAGCGCATACAATCACTTCTACCCGTGTTCTAAATGTCATTACAAAGCCCATTACGTACACACACCCAAACCAGAAGCTTTAGTCCATAAATTGAAACATCAGCGTTGCTCTTTTCTAAAGCAGCCTGTGTGTGTGTGTGTGTGTGTGTGCGCGCGTGTTGAGGGGTGAATGGGAGGTTAGAAACTCTGAGAAAGTTTCATGCTTTTTATGAAAAGCAGTGCTGCCATGACAACATAATGATATGATAATCGATGAGGCCCCACTCTCTCCCATCATGCTCTGTCTCTCTGTCCTATTCTCACACAACACACACACACACACACACACCAGCAAGGGGCTCATGGTAGTAGGCTGGCTGTGTCCATGCAAAGGGCCTCTGCTGAATAGCAGCCTAATAAATTAGCCTCTTTTCACAAGCTTTACTATATACAAAGCCATCCATAATTCCACAGACACACTTTACAGTCTTTAGTCCGCTGCCATGAATGCTGTGTGTGTTACAAGATGACAGTAAAAGCAATAACTGAAAACAGACATTGAACTATACTTATTAATGCTCAACTGTACTGGGTAGCTTAATGTTGTGCATTGCAGTAACCCTGCATTCAGAATTCTACCGAGTGCTAGGGCCCAACTGATACAAACATTTCATCAATACCGATTTTAAGGAGCCAAAAAGTCCGGTAAAGATAATAACACGTGGTAGAGATTGTTAGTTTGAATCGTGACGATGCCACAGCCACCCAAGAGAGCATCATTTCCTACACAAAATGAAGAAAGACATTATCAGTGCTTTATCTGCGTGGTTTCCATCAATGCCTATAAGTCTGTAAAACCTTAGTATTAGCCGACTTCCTCAGCCAACCAATACATTGGTCGGGCCCTAGATACTGCATGCGCCATTTACAAGTAATGAATAGGGAATATGCTGGCAAGGAGGGAGTTCAAGTGTGGTCTTCCTCCATTTAATGGTGCATGAGTGTATAAAAACTATTTTCAAATCATCTATGATAAATGAGTAAGAGTAGAAAAAAAAAGCTGGCCACATTCAGGGGGAAGTGGGCCGACTTCCTGCTTCCTAAAGTGCTCATTGGACAGATCCCAGAATGCACCTGGTGTCCTGTATGAGAGAGATTTACTGTCATCCAACCGGCCAGATCATACACACAGAGCGGTGAGTAGTGCCTATGGGAAAGTGATGAGAGAAGGGCCTTCAGTGGAAGTCAGTGCTAATGGAGGACAAGGGATTTCCTTAAAATCTCCCACCTCCACTAATCCACCCAGTGTCCTTAGACTTAGGACCGTTTACTGCAATCAGATGGCTTTATTCTTTAACCGGCATGACTACAGCGCTAAAATGCGTACATGGGGATTCCTCACAGACCCATTGCTGTGAACCAAACAAACAAACAAAAGAACATCCTGATTTCTGCAAGGAGGAAGACCCCTTCAACAGGAGAGCAGAGACAGGTGAGAATACACAAACACACTCGTGCACGTACGCACACACACACACTCTGGCCACTCTTACTGTCATCACCTCTGCAAACACCCAACATGCACTGCATTGCAGCCATTTCCATACAGTCACTTAGACAGGAAGTCTGGGTAATCTCGGTATGATTGTCCTGTACAGAACAGCGGCACCGAGTGCTTTTAAAAACACACACAGAAGTGGTAGCTATTAATAGCAGCCACTTGATGTATGGTATACTGACAAGGTTTTTCTGCATATCAAATACATGCACTGATCCTAAAAGAGGTCAAAAAGCCTTCCTATACAAGACAAGAGCCAGAGCACAAAGAAAAATGGCTAATATCACATGCACACAAACACACACACACACACAATGTCCCTGCAGGCTACAGGAGCATGCAGACATGTCGGCCCCGTATGTTTTCCATTATTCTTGTTTTCTCTATAAACCTCTCTTAATTAAACGGTCATGAAACATGTCCCATGTTACGTGGCTTACACGTGAGCAGCCCAGCCACATGGGGAAATCATAAACACTGCTCAAAAAAAAAAAAAAAAAAAAGGCCTTTCGCATGTCCTTTAAAAGGTATTCATACCTAAAATTAAGCCTTAAAGAGAAATCGGAATATGCATATTAGCAAAAATTACCCATTTACGATGTACATTACTAATATAGATCCAACAATCTGACCTCAGCCAACAAGCTGTCATGGATGAGGTCAGCATTAAGCGATTATATACTAAAGTCAAATATAATTCATTAGGTCATTTTGACCTTTTGTAGCGAGCGTTTGACTAATTTCCTTGCGTTCAGTACACTCATTCTTCATCCTATTTGAGTCATACAGAAGCCTCCCTCTCTCGCTCACTTTCTAATCACCAGCTTGATCTTAAATATTGAAGGACAATAGGAGGAAGGAAGAAGGAAGCCTGGAAGCACCTACAATGCTGGATGTGGAGAAGTTTTTGCACATTCACTCAAAATTGTGCTTTTTTGCGCATGCACACACAGACACTAGGAAATGCACAGCAAACTTTCTAGTTCAGGGAACGTGTGAGTATACGTGCCAGTGAGGTGAATGGCTCATAATCAAGTTGTTAAGAGGGTTATATTCATGATGCTCAAAAGTAAGTCGATGATGCTATGAGTTGCATTATGTTTCCCAGTATGCAGTTATGTGAAACATTCCCCCATTAAAACACACAGATGTACGAGGAACTGGTGTTTATATCATTATGGTTGGAAGGTGCACTTACTTCCCCTCTGTTTCTGGAGTGGACACCTCACTGCTGAAGCCCAGCGACTCCTGTGGACAGAAACGAAATTGCAGTCACTAAAAATAAGAGAGCTTGGATTACTCATTTAAGCAGTTAGTGCTGTTATTAAAGGAATACTCCAGTGCTTTTCAACCTAATCTCTATTTACCGCATCTGTCGCGCATTTGTGTGATTACCACTTTCCCATCCCCCTTGCCCTTCCTCTTGTTTTTTTTTCTCGCTTTCCCTCTCTGCAGCTCTCTCTTAACCTTT
>JAOUQW010000023.1:4008767-4021897 GCA_028565825.1 Olivaichthys viedmensis
GCGCTGCTGCCACACGATTGGCTGATTAGATAATTGCATGAATGAGAAGGTGTACAGGTGTTCCTAATAAAGTGCTCAGTGAGTGTATAATGACGTGTCATTTTTATTTATTTTTTCCTGAAGAAAACAGCTTTGTTTACACACTCACAGAGTGACCATGTTGGCTGTTGGAAATATTTTGTTAATTAAATTAAATATCGAAAACAAGTCTCTCAGTAATTTAGATAAAATCTTAAATTAAACTCGAGTTCCTGAAATAATAAATGAATCGTCTCCAGAACAATATGTAAATTGTTTCCAGATGAGAAGTGTGTTAAATCTCTCCATAAAAATGTAACTTATTTCAGAAAATGTGACTACAGTTAAGAAACTAGCAACAATATCACTCATTTAGTTCTAAAATCAAAATCAAAATTCTGTTTGAATCTCTATATTGATGGTCTGAAAGTGAATCTTATTTTGGGATATGTGCTAAAAGTGAAATAGGTGTAAACCAATCAAACCACATTCACTCATGCACACCATGTTGTTGTTCCCCGAGGCCCCCATGCTGTTTGGCAGCTTGCTGTTTCAGCACTCAGTATTTTAATCTGTCATCGCTCATGCATGAAACATGGCTGGGAAAAACAAGCTGGGCTAATTAAACTCACAAGCATGTGCAGACACACAATCTCTCTCACACACACATACGCTGGCATCTGCAACGACAAAGACTGAGATTAGGATATGTGTAGGAATGGAAATGTATTCTTGTAATTTATTACTTGTTCCGCTTCCTTCACCCCCTGTGACGGCAAAACATTTTCATAATGAAAATGAATAATATTATAGGTGAGTATAGTACTTCCTGTCACTCTCTGTGGCATCTGTTTAAATTTCTTTTCATTCACATTATTGTAATTGGAAATTTCTCAAGGTACACAGCAAATATTTCTGTAACACGTGTGCTTAAAAGAACATATGAAAGATTTCTTTCCTCAACTAAATGGTTGCTTTTGTCACTGGCGTTGACAAGAAAAGCCCTATGGGTGCACTTGACCTAATCACCAGTAGCAGAAAAATACAAACATGATTCTTTTTAGCTTTGTTGGATGAGAACATACATGACTATACACACACACAGCAGGGAATGCACATGATTGATTATTAAAATGACAAACATGAAAGGGTCCTGGGACTCCCATACCATCTGCTTATTTAGCCATTTAGACACACACACACACCCTCAGTGATTACTATTACAAACACATGCACACACCTGAAACACACGGACCGCAAAACCTCAAAGCATATCAAGTGAAACCCCACTTTCTTTCACTCTTTGTTTGAACAAAAGCTCTCATGAATTTTAAACAAGCTGCCGTTGAGGAATTTAGTACGGCTGTCCTAGTTAAGGCAATCTATATGTAAATGAGTGTGTATTTATGACTTGTTGTGTGTGGAAGTGTTTCAGAACACGTGTGTGAGTACATTTAGTGAATATGCTTGGTATTTTTCATTATTTTTTTCTTTCAGTCTTTAATGAGAATGAGAATATTTGTCGAAGACAGGGGGGATATGGTCCCAGGGGAGAAACCAAGCCAGAGAGAGACAAATGAAAATAAGACCAGACCAGAGAGCAAGCCAGTAGATGGCAGCAGTGCCTTGTGAAAGTAAATGTAAAATAAAATGTGCATTCACAGCAGCATGCACACACAATTTTCTAGAATAGATCTTCTTCCAAGACCATTACCTAATCTCCTTTCCCAAGCTCTTTTGCTTAAAGCCTTTCCCCTTTCCCCTCTCACTTGCCCATAGTCCACCTAGCCTGATTATCCTCTCTCCCTCTGATCTCTCTCTCTCCCTCTGATCTCTCTCTCTCTCTTAGGACTTAATGTTTATCTGCAGATTTGGCTTCAGACCTGTTAGCTCAGTGTTGACTGAACATGACTGAAGCATCATGATTTCAATCCTCATCTCAGAAGATATGAGACAACAGATCAATAGAGTGAGACAGCAGAGACAGAGGTCAACAGCGTGAGACACCAGAGAGAGAGATCAACAGAGTGAGACAGCAGAGAGAGAGATCAACAGAATGAGACAGTGTAGACAGAGATCAACAGAGTGAGACAGTGTAGACAGAGATCAACAGAGTGAGACAGCAGACAGAGATCAACAGAGTGAGACAGCAGACAGAGATCAACAAAGTGAGACAGCAGAGACAGAGATCAACAGAGTGAGACAGCAGAGACAGAGATCAACAGTGAGACAGCAGAGACAGAGATCAACAGTGAGACAGCAGGCTACACACACTCTTACCTGATCATAGAGACCACTATACACAGTGATCCACATGCATGAATACAGAAAACCAAAAAGGAAAAATTAATGACCTCTGAACTCAGTAATACACATCCATTCAGACTAATTTCATATGCTGTGAGTGTATATATGAATTTGACAGTAAGGGTTAACTATGGCCTTTGTCCTTACAGTTCTATGTAATCCTTACTGTCTACGGGCCTTTTTCCACAGCACAAGGTACTGGAACTTTCAGAACCAGAAAACAGGAACTGTGCTTTTTGCATTGGCCATCAGTCCAGTACCAAAGGTTCCTTCTCAAATCATTGACAAAATTTAAAAACCCTTTGGCAACAAGGCTTTTCGTCAGTAATTTTGTCGCAGCCAATAAATACTGGTTAACCAAATGGCTGATCAGAGAAAGGAAGAATGTCAATCTAATCACTTCTTCCATGTTGGACTTTACAATGGTGTCGTTGCATGCCGTAATGATGATGCAGTTGTCATTATGACGGTTCCTGTCATCTCTCAAGTTGGTGGAAAATGAACTAGAACTAGATCCCCAAGCTCCATTGGCTCTTGTTTGGACCGGTACTGTTTATGAATGAGGCAGGACCCTCTAGAGGCATGGAATGGAAAAGTGGGTGGAAAAGGGCAGGAGCCAGAGGAGGAATAAAAGATGAGAGAGAAAAGGGTGATTGAGAGGCTACATGGATGCTTCCTGTGGGCCAGAGAGGTCAATCTATCAGTCACACAGAAGACAGGAGCATAGACCTAGAGCGTAGAGCTCGGGATAAAACTGTTACCAGTAAATGAAGAGAGGGAGAGAGGGAGAGAGTACAGTTTAGGTAATGAGGATTTTATAGGCCTCCGAGTTGCTATATAACGTGTTGTAATAAAGTGTGGCTCATGGTCTATAAACATAATTGAATTAGCTAATCTCTTTTACAGCGCTATTACACTATGTTTCAACCCAAAGCTCTATTGCTCCTGTATCCTAACTGAAGCACAACGACGTGGTCTTTTTGTGAAAGCTCTGATCACTGTTCAGGCTGGCTGATTTGACTAAATAAACCCTGAGATTAGTGATAAGAGTGGAAACATGTGCTGTGCCTGGATGTTTTTAATTCACTTGCAACTGAGTGCTATATCACTATGCAAGAAGATGAATAAAATATTCGTCAGACACATGTATATGATTTGGAAGCAGTTTGCAGAAAACATATTTTTCTTATTTTGAACAAATTTTGTACAAGGTATCTGTGAGGATCAAATCTTTTGGCATGTTAAATGAAACGTTTTCATTCATGTCCATCCTTAGTCATTTATTAACTGTTGATGTACTGTGTTCTCTCTGTTCTTGTGTATGTGTGCTGCTAGTTAACTTGAGAAAAGGGAAGAGCTAAATAGTTATAACATATATCTTCCTGAAATAAGAAACAGCATTAGCAAGAACTTTGAAGTCGACTGAGTTTCAAACTGGAGAGAAAAAACCATGTGGTTCTAATGTCAATGGTACATGATCATTGCACAGCAGTGAAAAGGAAAAAAAAACCCACTATGGGCAGTTAAAGTACTGATACTACTGTGCAGATGTTGATGAAGTGCAGTATCACTTTAAATGATCTTTCAGATGCTAAGAAACGTGTTGTCATGCAAAAACACACGCTTGAATGTGAACTCAGGTTCCAAACCCTCCTGCTATAACTAATGTTCCTTTTTGTATCCTTCTTCTTGGGTTGGAGTCAAATTAATTCAGCGCTCTATTCATAAATGATTTAGTTGGAGGTGTTGCGTTTGGCTCTACCTTTTTACTCTTTCACTAAATCCCAGAAGTACCTTCAAACATCACCATGACAACCACAGAGGCAATGAGCAAGTGAGGTGAAGAGTGGCTTCAAAGATGTGTGTAAATGTGTGTAAGAAGTTCTTTATCTCTCCCGATCCTAACACAGAACCGACATATCCAATCTACACAACGGCTCACCATTCTCACAAACGCTTGCCCACTCTGTCTCACTCTCTCGCTCGTTCACCCTCTCTCCTTCCTGTGTGTCGTAAATGTATGAGAGAACATTCACCCATGTAGGTGGATAATATTATTTCATCACTTCAAAGAACGCCGTGTTTTATCTAATACAAAGCAACATAGACCTTGTGGAGTTTAAGGGGAGAAAGAGAAAGAGGAAAGAGGAAGCGGGTGGGGGTAGACAGGGAGGGAGCTAATCTTTATTAATTGGAATTTGTGGGTCACTGAGTTGCTGCGGGGGCTTCATAAAACATTCCCAAAACAACTGAGGCCATTTTTATTTAGCCAAGAAACCCTGCACACATACATACACAGCATGGTGCCTGTGCTCAATGTAAAGGAGAGTTGTGTTGCAGTTTAATTCTTTTTCCCTTTAACACTAAAGATCACCTTTTATTCCCCCTCTATCAGGGGATTTTGTGCCCCCTAGCTTTTTTATGTCACAATATCAATCAACACGCTGGTATAGGTGCTGTGTGTGTGTATGTGTGCTCTGAAGTCCAGCACCTCTGACCAAATTATCCCTCCATCTGTAATTAAAATCACCCATGGAGAATGACACATGGAATTCATTTTTTATCACTTGGCTTGAAATTGGATTTTGACAGAGCTGTCAATGCCAATGTGATTTCACAACATAGATAGGACAGCTTTCTGTGTGTGTGTGTGTCTTGAGAGTCTGAAGCACTGATCTCCAGATGAAACGGCCGAATAAATTTATTGTAATATAAAAAGTTGTTCTTGTAATAGCATGACAGTATTAGGATCCTTTGGGCCTGTGTGTCCTGGTTCAGTTTACACACAGTTCAGAGCAAGAGGAATATATCAACATTAATACAAGCAATGCAAACACGCGTAAAGGTATGCACGTGTGTGTGTGTGTGTGTGTGTTGACTTGCACAGAGGTTTGAGTTCCGCAGATACACAAATAAATGAATGAACTAAGATGGCGGTATTAAAGCAGTGTGATGCCTGACAAAGTTTTTGCTCTATGTTTGTTATAAGAGAGAACAGTAAACAGACATGATATGATTTTGTAAAAGGTAAAAAAAAATCATCCAGCTGCAGTGATTCATGATTAAAGATTTAATGGCCCTGAATGGTTGTATAAATCCTCCTCACTGCCATTTTAAGCTCTCTGTTCTTTCTTAATTAACTACTATTGCCATTGAGGTACATGAGGCCAATTCATTTGTAGCAATGAAACAATAAATCCACCCACAGACAAATTTGTGTGCAGAATGTGGACATTTATTAATGTGTGTGTGTGCGTGTGTGTGTGTGTGTGCGAGTGTTTGTGTGTATGTAGAAATTAGATAAACTGAGAATGACTTACACATTTCATGCAACACACGTCAACAAACCTTCATAAAAGTACAAAAAGCTGTGTGTGTATGGTATGAGAGATGGCACTTCTGTCTGGCTGAAGGAATAAGTGCCAGTGGAGGGTGCACATATATACACACACACACACACACACACACACACACATGCCCACACATCCAGTTGTGTCCCTTAATAGGACTCAGAGGAGCAATCACTGTAGCACCTTGTGGCATATCGATCTGATTCTGATATGTGATACACTGGAGCACACTGGAGAACAGTGCTATTGTTCACACACACACACACACACACACACACACACACACACACACACACACTGCTGTATGGCAAGTTTATCCTTTCATCAATTGTTCTTATCCATGGCTAGCCTGTAAAAAGTGACATTTATTTCTTCTATACAGTATTGTCTGTCTCAGGTCTGAGTGTGATTTCTCTTCCCTGATGTCTCCTCTCCCATCCATCACCTTCAGTCTGACAGACCAGCACAGCCCTGACAGATGAGTGACACACTGTTAGATTATTGGATTAGGAGATACACATGGATCTGTCACCTAAAATCAAGCACATTATGGATTATTGATCTAAATAGTAATCCATCAGATACCTGAGCTCAGGGCACTGCAATGAACTAACACACACAAAGAAATACACAATGTTTATTATCTTGTAAAACACAATTGTAATCTGGTCATTTCCTATTACTATTACAATCAAAAGCCCATTAATCTTCATTTAGAGGCAGACAGGGGGAAGCCACAGGCCACCCGCCGAGTCCAACATGTTTTACTTCACGGCTGAGCCGATAATAATTCAAACACCTCTACATGGAATAATTTAAAGTGGCACTCAGAGTGATGTCTCTTCTTGCCGAAGATAACTGGCAGTTTAAGTCCAGTGGGCCAAGGGGTTAAAAGGCGTTCTCTCTGGAGCAGATATGACACCATAATTAATAATGAACAAAAGTGACCATAAAAGCTGCTCATGTAATTAACACAGTTGTGCAATATACTGTACATATTCCTAATCGAAGTCAATATTAGTATGATCACTGATGTTTCTCTCTGGAGCAGATATGACACCTTGATTATAGATAACTTATACTGCATACATGCTGCATTACATGAAAACTTAAATTAAAGTAAAATATTTACATCCCTGAAAGTTATGAATAAATAAAACGGAGCTGCTTGGCTATAAAATAAGCCAAGAAAAATAGAAAAATGCAAGTGTGAGGTCCTCTAAAACCTAAAAACACTTTGTCCATCCCGATATATACTCCAGAAACTAATTTAGTCAGAGCTGGCCAGTGGATGATATTATAAAATCTATGTGAGTGTACTAATATTGACCCTTTGTTGGGCTGACATTTATTGTGACCCCCCCCCAGTAAAAAACAGTACACCACCAAGAAAACAATAACAACTATGAACATTAACAACAGTGATTCTGCAGTCTATGCATCCACCACTGCTTGACACCTCTGACAAGTCAATGAACCTCTGAATTGAGTTTTTTATGGGATGCAAAAGAAACTGATTAAACGTGACCTTTTTGCTGCAGCTTTGACTTCAGGGCTTTTTAAAGGTCACCTAGTTAGATGTTGTTCCACCTGGACCTCATCAGGTAAAAGTCACCTATTAACCTTTTGTATGTTTGGCAAGTTGAAACAGTTCACTGCATAAGCTGCATTGTTGATCATTGTTGGAACATAAATATATTCATTTTAGATGCATCCATCAGTATATTTGGCGACATCATCATCAGTGAGAGCACTATCAGACTCAATGCATGGTGTAATCCACATTTAAAAAAAAAATCATTTTAAAATATAGGATGAATTGTGAGGCCAAAAAGTATTCCCTGAGAAGACCAGTATACTCCTAGACACCTTCTGATCAACCCCTTTATTACCCACAGTGCTATTTTTGTGGCTCATGCTGTCTCTGCATCATGTCCTCCTGTCTCTGCTTCTAGCCTTTTTCTCTCAGTTAACAATGAATTTAAACTCAACTCAAATGGTTCATCAAAAGAATTCCTACAACAGACCTTTTGAAACACCAACAGGTGATACAGGGACAGATATCATTGAGTGACTCTTATGTAAGAAGAGCGAATGACTTCCAATCATCCCTTAATGCTTCTGAAACAGTAAATCCAACTCCCTGTCCATTTTAAGTGGCGTTTATAAGTAACAATATTTAGAAATGTCTAAACTTTTTATCAGGGAATGAGAGAGCATCCAGGAAGCCCATGTGAAAGATAAAAGGGAAGAGAAAGTTGCCAGTTAGTGACCAGCTGCACATCAGCACAAAATAAAACACATTGTCCTCAATTTAAAAGCACACCACAAGCTTTCATTAACAACTATAAGTGAGAAGTGCTGTTTAAGCTTAAATACTGGTTTAACGTGATCAACGTTATCAAATGTAATCAATAGATGTAATTTAATTACAGCAATTTGCTTGTGCTAACCTGTGTTGATTCTAAATAACACTTGAATTATTGGTGGGGAAATGACTAAGGGCGCACTGATCCCATTTTTATCATATAATACCAATATTGCCCTGTGTATTTATTGTCCTGTGTATTTATTGTTCTGTGTATTTATTGTCCTGTGTATTTACTGCCCCTGCATATTTATTGTTCTGTGTATTTATTGTTCTGTGTATATTCGCGCTCGTCCTCACAGTCATGTATTTGCACTTTATGTAGTCCTGTATAGCGTGCTGCTGTATTGTTGTGAGTTGCACCATGGTCCTGTAGAAACAAAATTTCAATTCAATGTATACAAGGTATATGGAGAAATGACAATAAAAACCTACTTGAACTTGAACTATCTGTGATGAAGTTTACCTAATTAGCTAAGAATTTCAGTACCACATCATGCATCTTTCAACAGCAACTCTTTTCCTCCACTGTATGAAAACAAATATAACACTAGATAGAAACTAAGAGTAAGAAAAGAGAGTAAGAGAGAGAGTAGTCTTAATCATGTCTAGCTTCTATATACACCCCAATCATGCCTAAATTCAGGACTATTAAATTAAGATATTATGGAATGATGAAAAGATAACATGAATCTTGTTCTTTTCAACACATAGCCATGGTTATTTGACCTAAAATATACTTGTATAGGAACATTCCCAAATGGGAATACTGATTCAATGGCTGCGGCTCTGTTTTCCTATTGGCTCTAATGGTCTGTGGCCAACCAAGACACACACACGACTCTACAGTACTGAAGGCACCCTAGGGGTCATCTCTATTAGAGGTGAACTATTATTAGTTTGGAGCAGTTGAACTACCATTAATATTGCAGCATTTCCCTCAGGCAGAAATTGATGGAAGACATATTCCTTAGATAATCCATTATAAGTTATCATCTCACCCTTACATAACTCTGGCCAGAGGTAATTTTGGATTGCTGCTATCTCTTAAACAACACTAAGCACTTGTTCAAATTATAAGAGCCAAATACTAAAATATGTGGCATTCCCATGTGCTATAGCCTTGTGGGCACTCATGAAACTCATGTTATGAAACTCAAAACATTCTTACTTTGTATCAACATCATACAAGTACTAATTTGTAGACAAAAAGATACAAAGACTTAGATCAGCACTCTACTCTTTATTCAGGAACTGATGTCTGGGCTCTTTTTTAAACTTGGTGTGATGTGGGCTAAACATGTGTTCTCATTGGCACTATGTCGATCATGGAAATATCGAGGAAAGGTATAAATTCTGACTCTTGATCTAATAAAATGTCACATATTCTCACAGTCTATCAGCAAATGCTGTTAATCCTGTTAAAGATCAAAGAAGACGCCTTTAATTTGGTGATGAATAATGAACATCACGTTGAACCTGAGGGCACAGAATGTGTGTAGATGCTGAGAACTATAGGATGCTTTTGACAATGATGTTAAGAATAAAGAGATTTCAGGGTTAGTTTTGAAGTTCAATCCTTCTGAATGCTTCAATTTAGTGTTTGACACTCTGAGACTTTATCGAGAAGACTAGAGAGACTTCTCTCCACTTAGACAGCTATCCATTTCTGTCTGTCAGTTCAAAATACTCCTTTCCGACTTGTCTATTCTGGCAGCCTGCAGCATGATTGGGCCATGGGTGCTCGCACACACACACACACACACACACACACACACACCCACACACAGAGCAAAAGGGAAAAAACATCTTAGTGTTAAGGATGAGGTTTAATATGTGCTCGTAATGGCAAATGGGACACGTGTACAAATAAATTCTGGAAACTGACAACTATAAACTGGCTTTTTTGTCTGTGGCTTCTATTAATGTTGTGTCATGTAATAAAAAAAATTATAGTAGTAGTAATAGATTTATTTATATAGAGACACGTACGAGGAGTAAAAACTGCACACAAAACACACATAGAAAGACAAATAAACAAGAAGTAAAAACATAACGAGTTAAGAAAGGGGAAAATTTCATAATTCAAAAACTAAAGAACTGCAGAACACTCGCTGATCTATGGAAATAGAACATTTCTGAATTAAACCCTCAAATAGCTACAGCCCTTAAAAAATGTCTAAATTGAGTTTCCCCAGGTCTCAGAAAGACTGAGTGATGAGAGAGAGCGCTGTATAAACTGCAGGTTAAAATCACTGTGAGGTCTCTGTCAGAGACTCTTTAAGACAACTGCAGCTGTCACAAGCTCAGAACAAAAGAGATGCTTCCAAGAAGCGGTGTGCCATTGTCACAGCCAACACCTGTCTGTCATTCACACTCAAACAGACACACACAGACACACACTCCCTTTTCCATACCAAAGTGTGCATCAAAAGGTACCACAGTGACACTAAAAGCGCTCTCACTCTCAGATGTGACTCCAGATCTTTATTATGATAATATTGTCCTTCCTGCTGTCTGACACACATCTATACAAATATTAAAAATGTCCCAGTCATGCAATAGACAAAGAGACTCACACCTATTTTAATCAACTTTGTTTGCCTAAACTTACTTACTGTTACTAACATACTTAATCACATACATATGCAAAACAAATCTGTAAACAACACATGCTGAATGTCGCGCCCCCCCACACACAGACACCCACAAAGGGAGGGCGGGGGGCCGGGGCCCGTGGGGCCAACGTCCATGTCCAGGTGGCGACATGGAAGACGGCTGTGCGCCGTCACAAACTAACATTACACTGTGATCAAAGTATGCTAGCGTTATCTACCTTATGACAAGTTACATATCGTCGCTGTCCAATGAAAAACATGTATCTCCAAAAATCCAATTTTTCAGGAACATGAAAAAACATTTTTTCATCGAGAGTATCATACACAATAAATCCGAAATTGACGGTGTGATTTATCAGCTTTTCATTGGTCATTTAGATGTTAACTGCTGTGGGGTAGATGAAGGTTTTTGCCCACATTCCATATATGATCAAAAATAAAAAACGCAAAAAGTGGAGATACATGTTTTTATTGGACAGCGACGATATGTGGTGTGTGTGTGTGTGTGTGTGTGTGTATGTGTGTGTGTGAGAGTTTGATAGTGTGTGTGAGTGAGTTTTTGATAGTGTGTGAGTTTGATAGTGAGTGAGAGAGTTTGATAGTGTGTGTGTGTGTGTGTGTGTGAGTTTGATAGTGTGTGTGTGTGAGTTTGATAGTGTGTGTGTGAGAGAGTTTGATAGTGTGTGTGTGTGTGTGTGTGTGTGTGAGAGAGTTTGATAGTGTGTGTGTGTGTGTGTGTGTGTGAGAGAGAGTTTGATAGTGTGTGTGTGTGTGTGTGTGAGAGAGAGTTTGATAGCGTGAGGTTTGATCAGCGACATTTAATGCAGAAAACATAATCCAGCCTTAAAGCAGTCAGAAAGCCTGCTGTCTAAATCCCCCACTGTATGGTAAACCACCCACCATATAACATACAGAAATACAACACTCATGAATAAAGTGCTGTAGCTCTGTCATAGGCTTCTACCCATGAGCTCAGAGTGAGGCCATGATGATGACGTCTGTAATTTGTCTCAGCTTGCTCCAAAAGCTCCATTAAACCTAAATCACACCTTAATGTCTCCTTGAATGGCTATTGATTTTGTCCTTAGGTTTCGTTCCCTTAATGCCTTAGCTATAAAAACACTACAGGGTCTCTTTGATCACTAATTGATGTAGTTGAGCCAGAAGGAAACATCTATTTAAGAGCATGGAGCTCGCATTTAATGAAAGTAAAAGTCCAACTCTTGCACATATGAGTAAAAGCAAAAGTTTAAAGTGAGCTTAAAGTTATTACTACATTGCGTTTCTTAGCTACAGTGCAGCAGTGACTTAATGAATCCATCAGGTGACAATCAGTATCAAACAAACACTGTAAGCGCTTACAACACCTTACGTCATTAAATAAACAGGCTGCCATAATGCATGTTGCCGGCTTTTCAAGGTTCAAGTACAATTAACAATTAACTCTCCTTTTCTTTCTCTCTCACACACACACACACAAAAAAAAAGGGTGAAATATTTTTTTTTTCCAGCTTATCCATGTGGCTCTTGCATGCAATTGCGTATGTCCAAACTCAGAAAACATATAAACACTGTGCCAGACTTCATCGCTTGTAATCCTTTAAATGGTGTTCAGGTGCAAAGTTCACGTCAGCAGCTTAAACTTTTATGATAATTATAACAGAATATGAATGCTGCATAACAACTAGTTCTTACGACCATGCATCATCACTTATCAAAGAAATGTTCAACCATGCAGTGAAACCAGAATTTTGTTTTCGACAAGAAAAAGGTTAATGAGATCTTAAAAACCAAGCCAGGCCTCAGGTGGATCGTTGGTCATTTCAGAAACAAAAGCGGTTATTTAAAAGCAGAAACAGTGCCACGTGTCTTCAAGCCCTAAAGGCCTTTCCAATTATTTTCAACACACCCAATCCTGGCAGACAAACTGGTGTGTAGCTTCGTGTAAAATGGATGTGAGCAGTTCATACCGCCTGGTAAGCTCATCCAATTTTTCACATAGCAGCTCGATCCATGTCAGATGCTGATAGATAATAGATGAACAATCCTCTAGAGACGAGCGCTGAGATGGGATGTGATGTGATGTGAATTACCTTTTCACTTCTGCTAAACCTAATAAAGACTATTGCATTCAAGTACCTTCACTACTCCTTTAACATGCCATATCTGCAGATATCTCCACTAATCTAAACTATGAATCATTAGTCTACATCCTAAAACTATTTTGATTTTAAATAAACCATATCTATAAATAGCTCCACTGCATCATTACATGCTGCTATTTCCCTACAGTCGCAGGTGGTCAGTGTTACGGTCACCAAGAACACAACAGGCAGGATCCAATTGCAGCGGGGTTTATTAGAAATACAGGGCAAATCCAAAGTCGTAGTCTTGAGCAAGCAAAGAGTTCGGTAACCAGAAGAACAAACCGTCAGGCAGAAGTACAAACAGGGATAATCCAAATATCGT
>JAOUQW010000023.1:4040285-4052785 GCA_028565825.1 Olivaichthys viedmensis
TGGCGGAGCTGAGGCTTGAACCCACGACCTTCTGATCAGTAACCCAGTGCCCTAACCACTGAGCCACCACTGCCCCTGAACTAATAACAAGCTCAATAAAGGGGAAAGCATACAACCAGGTGTCTGTTGCTGTTCTAAATCTAAGCAGAAATATGCAAATTTATTATTTAATGTCATGAAACCATGAGCTAAATCACTTGCTTCCAGTTGTACTGACCTGTGTGAAATAGGGCTGTCAAAAACCTTTAAAAATAGCATTAAAATTTTAGTGACTTAAAATATTTAGTATTCGAAGGCACTTGAAAATTAATTTGGTATAAAATTAGCGTGAATTTTATACTGTCATCAGACGAGCAAACATTTACTTTTGTATTGCATGAAATACTGTAATTTTGTATTGCATATGACTATACACCCCATCCAATATTGTTCTGCTGTCCTGTCTAGTTAGCGTGCATTGTCCTGTGTATTCATTGTCCTGTGTATTTGTATTCATTGTCCTGCATATTCGTATTCATTGTCCTGTGTATTTATTGTATAGTGTATATACAATACGGGGCTTTTCAGATGCTCGATGTTTCAGTATGATGCCATGGCAGCCATTTAGTGGCAGCCATACTAGCAAGCTGGGAAAAATCGTGTTAAGCGTTGGTGGTTGCCTTGTGACTGACCTCTACTGACAGGCCCCTTTTCCTAAGTCAAGCATCAGGGTCATTTGGCCAAAATAACACTGTCTGAAACGTGTTTCTATAGACTTATGTTGGGCGACTAAAAGTAAAGCACGGGCTCTTAAACATTCGAAATGTGGATTTTCGCCTTTGAATGCATAAATATTATGTAAATTTGAATAGTATTCGAATAGTGAAATTTGTTTTGACAGCCCTTGTGTGAAATGAGCTTTTCACCTTTTGAGTGTAAAGAGGGTTTTTTAAAATTATTATTTTTATTATTATTTTTTTTAACTTTCTCTTTCATTTGTTTTTATTTTGTGGGGGATGAAGGGATTTACTTGCCACTTTGCAGCAGGAACGGCAAATTTCTCCAGGCTCTTTTCACTTGTCATTTTGGATTAGTGTAGGCTAACGAGTGTTGGCTTACTAAACAATATAGTGGAGTAGTCTACTATTTTGAACGATTGTATGGAATTGTTTGGGACGCAGCCTGTGTCTCACTTGCACTGTATGTTGATTGACCGCCATGGGCCAATCACTTTGAGAACCATGATTCTGCGCTATGTGCTAGAACCATGAACTTGCAGATAAAATTATTCTGTCAGAATTTGTTTAAAAGATGTCTATTTTTTAAATGTTTTATTTTCATTGACCTGCACCTGGAAAATTGTTGAACCATTGTTCAAAAAAACACTTTGGGTTATTAGGCCTTTCTGCTAGAAACAAAGTTTTGAGTGCTCACTCAGAGCATTCAGTGTGTGTGACCGGATTTAAGAGCACAGGCACAAGCCTAGTGTGGGTGACGTGCTGTTTTTACATTGCAGTTTTAATTGACTTATTAAACCAAGGGTGATTATTTATTATCATTGGCTGATTGTAGTGGCCATATAGTTTAAACACAGTTACAAGACATGCTTACCATTTAAATTTTTCTGGACAACTTGAACCATGTTTTTTAAATGGTCTAAGGCTTGATTGTTTTCATGATTTTAGGTTTAAAAGGCATTTGAAAAACCTGGAGTGACGCTTAATCAAAGAACTAATGCCAACGTGGCCCAGGCAGAAATTGAGTTTGAGACCCCTGAACTAGTGCAGCATATTACAGTTTTTTTTCTTCCTCATGTTGTCTCAGGGAGTTTTTCCTTGCCACTGTCACCTCTGGCTTGCTCTTTAAGAATCTAGATCTACATCCAGATTACTGTAAAAGCTGCTTTGTGACAATGTCTATTGTTAAAAGTGATATACAAATACAACTGAATTTAATTCAATCTGATGTTTTCTGGGAATAGGTAGTAGGGTGCAATGCGTAAAGATGGCCTAAAACATAGATATGAAACATGCCTCACTGGGCTAAGCCAGACACGTCAACTATGTCGAGGACAGTTGTTTTGTCATTTAGGTTTCTCCTGTACCACATTAGAAGGATTTGACCATTTCTCTTCATGGAGGCCACTCAGGTGCTTGTTCAATCCCAGGTTATCTCGAGACTTGACTACTGGAGCTCGCTCCTGGCTGGATTTACGAGTCATTACATCCCTCCATTTGATCCAGACTGCAGCAGCTTGACTTGTTTCGAATCTCCCCAAGTTCACCCATATCACTCCACTGGCTTCCTGTAGCTGCCGCGTTAGATTTAAAACCCTGATGCTTGCCTACAAGTCCAAAAATGGTCCCCCTACCTAATGGCAATGGTCAAATCCCTACAAGTATGACTTGGCATGATTCACCGCCCTTTAAGTCACAAGGAAGTGAGCATCAAGACTTTTCTTTGTACTGGCATCCAGGTGTTGGAATGAACTCCCCTTGGTTGTCCGAACAGCGCAGTGCCTTCCTGTTTTCAAAAGTAAACTGAAGACCTATCTCTATAATAAGCACTTTAATCAATACATGCATGTATGTATTTTCTTATGTATTTACTTCTGCCAGTGCCCTAGCTTGTTGGTATCTTTAGACTTGGGTTGATTTGCACAAGGACACCTTCCAAATAAACAACCAAGCATAAGAGCGTCTTCCAAATAATAGAAGTGTAAATGTAACATTACCGCCATCTTGGATAGGACAGATTGTGTGACAAATTAAATTTAGAGTGTCAACTAAGATTTTCTCCAAAAATGCAGACAAAACAGCATTTGGATTTGCGATTGAGTACCCTTGACTTAGTTTGTCTCGTATATCTTGATCTCATTTACAATCTTGTCGTTGCTGATATTCCTGCGTTGTGAATTTAAAAATAACTGTCATGGGACCTCTACTCTGATATACCTGCTAGGATTATAGTTCTTTTTAATAAATGGTCCTAGATTTAAACGTATAAGCAGTACACACTTGAAGACTGGCAGGCCTATTTCGTTCATGATCATTTCTGTCCAACCTTACATGTAGCATACAACAACATTTACATCACCAGTGATATGCAGAAGCTTATGACGTCACACAACAGCAAATGTTGTGTGCGCAAGTTACAGCCAAATTTGATCAGGGTAGGGCATCTCTCGAATCTGGCCCTTTCCAATATGGCGGACGCGTTGACGTACCGCAGTAGTTAGCAACAGCGGCATCGTCCCTGTCTTAACGTCTGTTAGCTCCTTACCCACCTGTACCAAATTTCACAGTCCTAGGAGTAGACACAATCCTTTGGTAGGTTATGGCTAAAAAAATAAAAGTCAATTTACTAACATGCATCTTTATAACAGATATTAGATATGATACGCACAGGCACATTCGAAGCGCCCGATAACGTCATCAGTAAGCGCCACGGAAAGGTCCTTCTTCTTTCATGCAGCTGATCCCACACGCCGCTTCATCGAGCGATAGGTCAAATCACATCACAGGAAAGATGTCTCGGTGTTTATCACTGCTTCGGTTTTCTCTGCAGACTTCTGGGAAGGCCGATGCGAGGCTTTTCTCCTGGAGCCGGAGCGTCACTGCGACATTCAGTGGAGGTAACAGTGAACTAACATGCTGACTGTTGTGTAGGCTGTTGATGAGAGATGAGCCATTTCATTCAACTGTGCGGTAGAGCACTGTACATAGGCTACCTGGGGTACATCTTTTAGTGAATCTTATGTAAGAAACAAATCATTATCAACCTTTATATTACAGCTTAATAGAAAGAAAGATGATTGAGTACTGCAAGGTCGGGTTTAAAGGCTTCTTTTGAATCTACAGAGTCATAGAACTTAAACATAGTTCAGTCATAACCACTTCATTTCATGGCATGGAGCCAGAATACATTCACCATGAATGACTATGTTATCTATGTAGGCGTAATATACATTTGAAGCATTCTGTGCTCTCTACATTGACTTCTTCTTTTCAGTTAATGCAAGTACAGGGCAGAAGCAGTATGGCACTACTCCTAGACTCTGGAGCCCGAGCCGTGCTGGTGTGAGTCTCGCCTGCCGTTCCTACAGCACCCAGGCAGAAACTGCTGAAGAGGAGATTCTCCACAACATCATCAGTGAAACCGAGAATGTACAAGGTAGCGGTTGATTCAGCACAGATTTATGATGGTCTCTTTATTCTGAGTCTCGTAGCTGTTGGGATTTATAGCTGCTGTAACGTGGCAGTTTTCTGACGAGTGTGCAACAGCAGGTTTAGTTTGGTTACCGTTAGACGTCAGGACACAATGGCACTGAAAAAGATCTGTGAAAAGGAGCGTCCTGCTGAAATGAAGAGAAATTTTCACCTGGGGATGTATTCTAGTTTCTAGACTGGCCTGTTTGGTGCCTCTTTTCAACATACAACAGGCAAAATATTTTTTTAAACTTTTATCCTTTTTTTTTAAAGGCTCCTCCTCCAAGCATGAGTTCCAGGCAGAGACACAAAAGTTGCTGGACATTGTGGCCAGATCTTTGTACTCCGAGAAAGAGGTAATGATGAATGATAAAATGATATTTAACAAAATTGCTTGTAACGGTATGACATGATATTTGCTGCTCTGCACTTTTTAGGCTGGATAACTCTAAATGTTTTTGGTAGATAAATATGGTTTAGCTTTATATAATTTTAAAATATCAGGTCATGTGTGCATGGCGGTCACATCAGCGTGGCTGTCAAAGTTTGGAACCGCGTTTCTAGCACGAGACTATGTAATAACTAATCAATGAGATCGATAACGTTAATAATACAAATTGATCGGCAACAAATAGCTTTGATTTGTTATGTTACTCATCACTAACAAATTTGTACATTGTTTTAAATGTGCAACAAAGATGGAAGAGCGTGCACCTTTGGAAAGTTGTGCATGACAACTTTTCAAAAATACAACAGTACTTTTTAATGGATTAGCCTGAATTTCCTAAAATGTCTGTTGGCTAACAATGTCAGAACAAGAGATACAATATTGTAGGTGCTCATGGGGTGACTGATGTGGCAAAAATATTGTATCATGATTGAAATGATACTTTTCACAAGTGCCAGCAAAACAGTAGTGTTGCATTTAAAATGAGTTCAATAATACTTTTATTTAACATCTACAAAATATATTATTTAGCAAGCAGTAAAAGAGGTAGAGAAATATATTTAAATATCTAAACAGCTGCTTGTTTCTGTGAGGAACAATGGAGTCAGTCAGCGTTATAAAAGTACAGACGTTTCACATGATGTCTCAAAAAAGTGTATTGTGATGTACTTTATCACATAACGACACTATATCATTATATCACCCAGCCCCAGGTGCTCATCAATATTGCACAGAAACCTCTCGCCAAAGTGTTGTATGCAAGTTAATCAGTTAATTTAAACAGTCAATAAATCAACCACTTTCCAGAATAGTTGTTAATAGCAGTCTCCTTATAATGTCAAATTTGAGTTCTAACATTAAGCTGGTTCACTTCTGAAAGGTTCTATGCGATCAGTGTCGCTCCTGCCAAAGTTAAATGAGAAGACGTGTCAGTGTGACATCTCATGTTCACGTTTCATTATTCTTTAGCCTGGATTTTCATCCACTACACATTAGGTTTTTGTAAATGTCATCACTTAATGGCTGCTTGGTTTCAGGTGTTCATTAGGGAGCTCATCTCGAATGGAAGTGATGCGCTAGAGAAGCTCCGACATAAGCTTATTACAGGAGGAGGCGATTCTGCACCTCTGGAAATCCACCTACAGACTGATGCAGCTAAAGGAACTTTAACTATTCAGGTACTGCTCAGCTGTGGAGTGGAGTTTCTGACAGAGGAAATATTATTGGAGTGTTTACTGCATTGCATACAGAGATTTATAAAGTAACATGTCTGACATTATTACTGTGATCTGAATTTTAAAAAAAATGTTCCTGTCATTTAGGACACAGGCATTGGGATGAATCAAGAGGAACTGATTACCAACCTGGGTACGATTGCTCGCTCTGGCTCTAAGGTTTGTCTCATCGCACACTGTGTCGTCTCTTAATGTGCTACTGATTTCTCCCAAAGCCCTTTAACTGTATGAAATGATTGGACCTTCTCTTATTGTTCATGTGTCCTTCTCTTTGTTCTTCAGGCCTTTCTAGAGGCTCTTCAGAGCCAAGCCGAGGCCAAAAGCGCCATCATCGGACAGTTCGGTGTCGGCTTCTACTCTGCCTTCATGGTGGCAGACAACGTAGACGTTTACTCTCAGAGTGCAGAGCCCAGTGCTCCCGCATACAAGTGGTCCTCAGACGGGTAAGAAGAAAGATCTATGGTGTAGGGTAGGAGAGACGAAGCAGAAGGTACCATAAATATACAAGAAAATAAACTTGAATACATGAGGAAAAACAGACTTGAATATAATTTTCACCCAGTTTCTGAATTTGGGATAATCACCATAGTCACAGGGTGTCTGCCTATGGCTCTTAAGTCTTAATTTTTCTGAAATTACACTTTCTGAAATAACGGCCTTATCTAAATGGTCTTTTTGAATTTATGTGGTCTTAGTTTTTAGGCTCTTCTTGTATGCAATCTAATCTGTTTTTCCAAAACATTTGAAGTCACGTCAGACACATTCTGGATAATACGAGATAATGGGGCATTAAACTGAGGCTAGCATTAGCTATCTACTGTTGAGCTAGCATACACAGACACTCGTTGTTATGGGGAAATGTAAAGTCAACCAAAAGTAGCTGGAGAACATTTTTGGTATATCACTGCAAATTTGGTCTTAAATTACATTTGAAGTAACGTTGAAAAAGTATTCAATTTACCTTTAGGACAGCAGCAGACACAATCTGGTCAGTTGTGACTTTGCTTTACCCGAATTGTGTTTCTGCAGCTCGGGAGTGTTCCAGATCGCTGAGGCCAGTGGGGTAAGACAGGGCACTAAGATTGTTCTACACCTGAAGGATGAATGCAAGGACTTTTCTTCTGAGGACCGTGTTAAAGGTAGCTTTTGTAAATATTTGTAGTGATTTATACAATGTCTTTTTTACTACACAACAGCAGCAGTTTATTTGGTGAAACTCGTCCTTGTTTGTATTGATATCTTTCCTTCCTAAATTTCTGTTCCACAGAGGTTGTGAACAAGTACAGCAACTTTGTCAGTTTTCCTATTTACCTGAATGGTCGACGACTGAACACTCTGCAGGTAAATGACCGCTGTGTGATCTACCTGAGAGGACTTTGGCACATGGTTTACATCATTACTTATTCATTAAATCTATATTATCTTTATCTGGATTGCACTGTGATTCTGAGAGAGAGAGGCATAATGGTCAAATGCATTTTCTTTTACATTCGATGTTAGAATGTTATGGTGTAAACAACTTTATGAATGCATTCAATCTGAACTTTGCTAAGAATGTTACAACTTTGAATCGTTTTTTACACAAAATTCTTGTTAAGATTCTTTGTGTCTGTGCCCTGATCCTTTCTGAATGTACAGTAATCAAATCATCAAACATAGCTACTTTAAACACACACATCTGTGTGCTGCTTCTTTATATGCCTGTGTGTTTCCTCTCTAGGCTCTCTGGATGATGGAGCCGAAGGAGATCAGCGAGTGGCAGCATGAGGAGTTTTATCGCTATGTAGCTCAGGCTTACGACAAACCTCGCTACATGCTTCACTACCGTGCTGACGCGCCCCTCAACATCCGCAGCATCTTCTACGTTCCTGAGATGGTGAGCTGACCGTGGCACATAAAGAAATCCAGTATACCAGCAGACATGCATATTACACGTTTGATTTTCTTTATTGTCCCACAACATTTTGGGTTATGTGTCTGAGTGTAGAAGCCAACCATGTTTGACGTGAGCAGGGAGATGGGCTCCAGTGTGGCTCTGTACAGTAGGAAAGTCCTGATCCAGACCAAGGCCACAGACATTCTGCCCAAGTGGCTGCGCTTCTTGCGAGGTTGGTCTCTGTCTGACCCGTTTCATCATTTTGTTCAATGTTTCATAACAAAAATAATGTCGCTGCAGTCGAGAACGGTTGCTAACGTTACCTCTTATCCAATAATGTGCTGCACCCACTTCTCAAAAACTGCACTTTTACATGCACGCTAATGATTGGTTCCCTTCTAAAATTGGTTTGTTGTCAACACAGAACCAATTGAATGTTTAGAGTCAAAGTACCAGTGAACGTGGAATTTTAATCCATTAAAAAGTTATGTAGAATAATAAATTGTTGTTTTAATGCTTAGGAACATCTCTTCACCAGGATGTACATTGTACCCCTATGTCATTGTGCTATCGTGTTGCAGGTGTGGTGGACAGTGAGGACATCCCCTTGAACCTCAGCAGAGAGTTACTACAAGAAAGTGCCCTCATCAGGTAAAACGATCAACATTCCGTCTAATTCCCTGCATTTGATAACAAGCAGGAAAAGACACAGTGACTGAAGGAGGCAGCGCTGATATTGAAGCTTCCTGATCCCTGACCTTTCAATTGTTGTTGCAATTTCTGAGTAAATAGAAATAATTTTTTCTCAAAAAATTATCAGCTTGTTGTAGTTGTGTCTGGAATGTTGCACTGATGAATAAGGCATCATACACTTCAGTATTTTTATGTCTCATTGTAATAAAATGAACCCTGTTAGGAAACAACGATTATTACATTTTCTCTTTATTCCTCAGGAAACTGCGGGATGTTCTGCAGCGACGAATCATTCGTTTCCTGTTGGACCAGAGCAAGAAGGAGCCGGAGAAATACGCTCGTTTCTTTGAGGACTATGGGCTTTTTATGAGAGAAGGCATCGTCACCACGGCTGAGCAGGACATTAAGGTCAGAGCGAGCAAGAGTTAATCATTTCCTCTGTACTATACTGAATTCTCTATTTTAATGATAAGTGATTAGACTTTTATGTAATCATTAGTTATTGAGTGATTCATGCTTTATCAGTAATTACATTATATACAGTTAAGTGTTAAAGTTTGCATACCCTCGAAGAAGACATTTATTTTAACCAATTTATTTTTAATTATCACAAGTAACAAAAATAGTGTATGTTCAAGATATGAATAGTGAAAAAACAAAATGATATTGGTTCAAATGTTTAGCCCCGACGATGCCACAGCCATCCGTGGCCGGGAGTCTAAGAGAGCGTAATTAACCCTGCTCTCTGGGTGGGAGGGCATTACACGTTCTCTACTGTCCATCAAAAGCGGCACCAGCCAATAGTAGGCGTCTGTGAGCTCCTGCGTATGGAAGAGGGCAGTTGGCGCTTTCCTCCGAACGCGCGGGACTGCTCTGTGATGTTGCATGAGAATCAGTTCGAAAAAATGCGGCGGTAGGCTTCATGTGTCTTGGAGGAAGCACGTGCTTGCCCTCACCCTCCCGGTAGGTGGCTGTCGTGCGATAAGAGAGAGAATTAGCTAGTGTGTGGGTGGGACATGACGATGACTAAAATGGGAGAAAAAGGGGTAAAATTTATCAAATAAAATAAAGTTTGCATCTTCTTTTCTGAATGTGATTTAAATATTCTCTAATAACTTGTATGCCCATCTGTCACATCTATAACTTTTTCATCCTCAGAGCAAAAACTTCTCTCGCTTATAACACATCTAGTCAGCCAACACCAGAGCTTTGCATGTTCTCAACTTTTCACCTCAGACTTAAGAGTTTTACCATTTTCATGTTACAATGTTTTTATTATTTTGCTTCACCCTTTTTCAGGAGGACATAGCCAAACTGCTCCGCTTTGAGTCGTCAGCATTGCCCGCTGGTCAGCAAACCAGCCTCATGGACTACGCATCACGCATGAAGGCAGGCACTAGGAACATCTACTACTTGTGTGCTCCCAGCCGCCATCTGGCCGAACACTCGCCGTACTTCGAGGCCATGAAAATGAAGGACATGGAGGTGAGCCCAAAAACTCCAAGTCAGAAGTCTAGCAGCACACAGGGTCATGTCTGGTTTGCATCAAATAATGGCTGGAACTGTGTCAAACATTTTTGCATTATAACGTCTATCCCAGTATCAGAGTTTTTACTATATCATGTTCATTTTCTGAGATGATGACATTAAGTAAACGTACAACTGCACTGGCAGCACAAAAAATGTCTCATTGTAATAAAACTTGTGGTTTGTGAATGTTTTGGTAAGAGAATTGCACTTCTCACTTCTGCATTTCCAAAAATATAGAAATACCATTTTCACCATCAAATTATCTAAATTATAGGGCTGTTTTAAAATGTGGAATAGCCCATTGTAAAAAATCTTCCACACACCTGAATATAATGGTTATACCAGTATAGAGTCTCACCCTGAGCTTAAATGTAACCAGGCTTTAGCTGATTCTAATTTGTGCATCGAGGCGCTGATTTCATCCCCGGTTCTGTCTCCCCGTCCAGGTGCTCTTCTGTTATGAGCAGTTTGATGAGCTAACGATGCTCCACCTCCGAGAGTTTGACAGGAAGAAACTCATCTCGGTGGAAACGGACATTGTAGTTGACCACTACAAAGAAGAGAAGTTTGACGCCAGCAAGCCAGGTAGAATGTGAGCTCTGTGGTACGACTTCAGCATAGAGTTGTGCCTGCAGTTATTTCTGTTTGTACCCTGCTGCAATATTTCATATTGAATGTTCATATTTGGGGCAATTGGACCAAATGCAATTACAGTCAGCTGTAGAATTATTGGCAGTCTTGATAAAGATGAGTAAAAAAGGTTATGAAAAAATTGATTTGTGGTTAATTAGCTTAATATCACAAAAAAAATAAAATAATCAAACCGTTAATTGAAGTAAATTTATTCTAAGAAAATAAGAACCCTTATTCAAAAATATATTTTTTAACAAAACCACATGTCACAATTTTTGGCACCCCTGCATTTAGTTCTGTGTGTAACCTTCCTTTGCCAACATAACAGCACAGAGTCTTCTCATATAATGCTTGATGAGATTGGAAAATACAGAGCAGGGAATCTGAGACCACTCCTCAATCCAGAACCTCTCCAGATCCTCCAGGGTTCTAGAGCCTCTCTTGTGGACTCTCCTCTTCAGGTCACCCCACAGGTTTTCAATGGTGTTTTGGTCGGGGGACTGGGATGGTCATGTCAAAAGCTTGATTCTGTGGTCACTGAACCATTTTGGATGTATGTTTTGGATCATTGTCCTGCTGGTGTTTTCTTTGTCTTTGTCTCGTGATGTGATTGTCCCCACCTGCATGTCATTTGTTAGTAATTAAGTGTTTAAATACCCGCTTGTGTCCGTCCTGTATTGTCTCCTGTTGTTTGTGTGTTACCATGCCTGTCACGGCGTGTTTAGTTTGTGTAATCTCGGTCTGTGTTGATTAAACAAGATGTTATTCAAGGAAAGCGTTTTCGCGATTGTGTCCGCACCCCCGCAACTACACTTCGTGACAGAACAGGAGACCTACAAAAAGGACACAGCAAGCCGCAACCTGACAGCCGCCTACCTGGAAGAGCTGCGGCGGAAGCTGGAGGAACATCAGAGGCGGGTGGAAGAGATCCGCGGCATTGCGGCGAAAACCACCACAACGAGGAGGCGCACCTACACCGCGAGGACAGCGGGCTTGTCCGTACTGCGCCAGGAGTGCGAGGTACGGCAAGCGCGGCTCGATGACCTGGCCGCGGTGGTGGGCTCGCTCCTCGCGCCACGACCGCTCATCCCGCCCGCTGCGCCTCGAGACCTGCCGCAGCAGTCAGGCGGCACCCAACCGGATCAGAGCCCTACTCTCCCAGGAGCGGAGAGGAAAAAGCCCCCGAATTTTTTTTGGGGGGGGCTACTGACGGCCGCTGAGGCCGTCCCAAACGCTGTTGGAGGCGTGGCTGAACTCCCAAACGCCGTTGGAGGCGTGGCTGAGCTCCCAAACGCCGTTGGAGGCGTGGCTGAGCTCCCACACACCGTTGGAGGCGTAGCTGAGCTCCCTGACGCCACGGAGGGTGGTTCCTCCGCCCCCCGAGCAAGGGAAGGACGTCGTAGCTCCGCCCCCGGGCTTCGGGGACGACGACGTTCCACCGCCTTCCGAGCATGGGGAGGACGTCGTAGCACCGCCCCCGGGCTTCAGGGACGACGACGTTCCTCCGCCTCCCGAGCAAGGGGAGGACGTCGTAGCTCCGCCCCCGGGCTTCGGAGATGACGACGTTCCAGCCTCCGGGCCACCACCCGGACAGGGACATAGGCCCCACAGGCCCGGGGCCCCCCCGTACGGCCTGTAGGAGGCGCTGCGGAGCCGCGCCGTAGAGGGGGGGGGGGTCTGTCACGTGCGCGGCTGAGTCTGTTTGTCAAAGTTAAATAAATAGGTTGGTCGCACAAAGCGGCTATGCGATTGTGTCTGCACCCCCGCATCTACGCCTGCACTTCGTGACATCTGCCAGTCAAAACGGGTTCAAACGTCACCTCCACATAACGCTGGAGTATTACACCAGAGTTTAAACGTTCCGTCAAGACACAACTAAAATTAATCCACTGTTACAC
>JAOUQW010000023.1:4081501-4095892 GCA_028565825.1 Olivaichthys viedmensis
GGATGGGCTACAAAGGGAGGCCCTACCCAGTATTAGTATATTAGCACCTAATAAAGTGCTCGGTGAGTGTATATATTTATGTTTTATTTTAATTTATTTCATTTTTTGTCTTGTTTACTTTGTTTGTTCTTGTTTAATTTACTGCTTAACTTTGTTTTCAGTTTAGTCTGTGTTAAGGGAGCAACTGCCAAGTAAATTTTCTTGTAAGTGAAATCTTACTTGTCCAATAAAATTCTTTCTGATTCTGATTCTTAATTTGTTTTACATCAGAGCAGTGCAGCACGGCTGGCAAAGCGTAAAGTTTCTGCAATACAAGTTGTGAGCCAAAAATGTTGCAGGAGTGTATTTTGTCCATGCTTTTAGTGGCATGTGGCTCACAGCAAGCTGCATAGATAGTGTGTGCATGACCTCTGCTGCCATTCGTCAAAAAGCTATTGACATAGCCTATTGACAAGCGGTGCTGCAACATTCTTCTGGCTCAAAATCTGTACTGTCTCTGCCTTTAAATGTCTACTGTAACACTGACAGCACCATGGTGGGTACAGGCTAATAAACCAGAAGTCTGTTATGCAGCCACGATTCTATTTTTGATGTCCAGAATTTTATACGGAAAAATGAACGAGCCAATTTTTGTGTGAAAACTGGACGTCCCAGCTAATAAAGGACAGCTTTTGTTATTCAAAGAATCCACTCACCTGAGGTGTAAGGGTGCCAAACCTGTATCCGATTAGGCACCAAAAATTGCAAACGCTGTGCACGTGCTGTGATGTTTCAGCCGGATAGGAACAAAAGCATTGGAACTAATGGACCAATTGCAAAGGTTTTAACGACATAATGCCTAGATCATACAAGATCAAACAAGATACTTACCAAGCAACACTCTCGGTAGGAATAAAAGGCTTTTCCAGGGCCCAGAGAGCTGGAATGACGTAGAAATGCTTAACTTTGATAATAAAAGCATAAATATAAATATAAAAGTAAATGTCAGGGGCGCAGCCTAATGCGCAAAATGAGAAAACATACACCTTAATTGAAACAGACAGTCCATTTGTTAATCAGTTCTTTTTGTAGCTCAAGCTTAAATGCCAGCAAGACTCACTGCTAAGCCTAAAAGAGTCCAATCTCCTGACTTAAATCTTAAAAGGTCATATGGTCGAGCGTCATCAATGCCGAGAGAAACACATCCAGTCCTCCATTATTCACCACTGGTAGCAAGTATGAGATGGAGGAGGCAAGTCAAAATATATTATTCTGCCTGACCAATCTTGCTATTTAAAATGGCTGTTGGAATGCATGAATATTACAGAATCTTGCTCAAGCCCTCTATGTCTAACTCTAGGTTTGGTACTGTATATAACATTATTCACATTAGGTTAAAACAGCTAGCTATCGATGTCACTGTGGTCAACTTTGGGATGTTTAGAGATCTATGAATTGCCAGAGTATTTTATTTTAAAAATGTAGTACTGACTATATTGATTATATTAACATTATAGTCCATATAGTCCAAAACCCTTGATTTTATGATGTAAGAAATTATTATTATTAGTGTCACAAACTCCCTTTCAAGAACTCCCTCTCTCTGCGTGTGTCACGGTTTCTAGCATAACGAGCGCTACTTCCGTGTTCTGTGTGTTTGCTTTGCCATGTGCTTTTGTTTATGTTTTCACATGTGTTTTCGTTTTGGTTTCAGTCCTGTCTTCTCCCCTTTTCATGTCATTGGTTAATTACCCTGATTGTTCCACCTGTTTCGTGTTAGCCCCTTGATTACTTTGTCTATTTATACCCTCTGTGTCAGTCTTTGTGGCGAACTATTGTCGTGTTTCTGTCTGTCAATTTTGAGCGTTATTTCCATGTTCTTAGTTTCCTGGTTTTGACTTCTGCCCGTTCTTTGGTTTTCGATTATAGATACCCCCCCCCCTCTAATAAACATGCCGAGTTTACGCACTTGCATCCTGCCTCTTCATCACACCACTAACACTGCACGCTACAATTAGCAGGTAGTGGCTTACAATTTACTGTATACATTAGACTGGTTTAGAGTATAACATTTTCAGCACGCAGATCACTATCTGATGCAGGCATTTAAATTGCATCAGGCAAGCTCCAGTACAGTAACTTGAAAGCAATAACCTAACAATTTGTTACTGTGAATTTAAGTTCAATTCCTTTACTAAAAATAGTGTCTAGTGGGTAGTATGCTTGCAAGGGGCCCTCTTGTGGTACTAAGTTTCTAAATGTCTGAAATACAGAATAATATTGAAACATTAATGGAAGCTGTACTCCAATGCCAGGGATTCTAGGTTCGACTTCCATAGGGAGGATTTGGAAAGTAGAGTGGGGCAGCAGAAGTGTGCTAGGCATATAACCCAGATGTGTGCACCAAGCTACAATTATATGTAATTTGAACAGTTGTTGAATGGTTCACGTCACACAGCAAAATCACCTGTGATTACAGAAGTCTTCTAGTTCTACTGTTCATTTAAAACTCTTTTGGAATGATTAATTGATGAGAAGTTTAAATATGAGTTTTGTCAATTTTATTTGGAAATTAGAGCTATTCTCACCCACGTCCAATTGAGACAATATAGAATGAGAGTTAGTCAGTCTGAGCTTTGTTTTTGTATTTCCTGTTTTGTAGTTGTTCTCTGTGTTTACACCTTGGATTATTATCTGCTTTTGCCTTTGATTACTCCTGGAACTTGTTTGCCTTCTTTACTCTGGTTTGAACTACTCTGAATAGTTTCTTGGACTCTGATTCTTGGACTGTGTTTTTGGGTACTGTTTGCAATACCCCATTAGTCCTGTGTGTGTTTAATAATTTCCCACACAAGGATCCTCTCAACCCTGCTGAGTCCTCTGTGTTAGATTACCATTGCAGAAGAAGGTTTTGGGGCAATATGATGTTCAAGGGAGTGCTTTTGTTTTGTTATTTGGTAACCTGAAATGTTTATTGACTCTGACACAAACATGAAAATATCATCAGCATATACCATGAGCTTATGAGTTGTCTTGTCAAACTGAATTCGTGAGAATTATGGATTCTGGCAAATGGTTGCTGCCAGTTAAATACTTTTCTGAAAAATGATTAAGTACCACAGTATTAATTATTCAGGTTTTAAGTATTCAACTGTAATATTCATGACTTATATTCTACCTAGTTGAATAACTGCATGTTTTAGCATTGGTCTATTTAGAGTATTTGCTTATTAGCATACAGTACAATACATGTACAGGTAACTGCCAAAAATAACAAGAACTTGATGGCATGTATAAAATCCTATATAAAGCATTTTTAAGAAAGAAAGAAGAAAGAAAGCTCCTTTATTGTCACATATACATATACAAGTACAGTACAGTGAAATTGATTCTTCATATCCCAGCATGTTGGTAAGCTGGGGTCAGAGCGCAGGGTCAGCCATGATGCAGCGCCCCTGGAGCAGGGAGGGTTAAGGGCCTTGCTCAAGGGCCCACTGCCCCATCTCGTAATACGATTAGACAAAATATTGTGTCCAAGACCATGGTGCAACATAAAAGACGGAGGCTTTGTAAAAGTACAAATAAAGTGCAAGTAGTGCGACAGGTGCGAGATGAGCAACGCACATAATTACAGTTTCAGTAAAATGAAAAGTGCAACAATATACAGCATGGATAGTAACCACACAGCATGCACTAACTGCAGAGAACAGCAGAAGCTGCATCAGATAAACTAGACAGTATGAAATAAACTAGATGGTATAAACTGTGCAGAACTGAGCTAAGATTGTTTTAATAATGGGTACCATTTAACTGTATATGTGTGTCACAGGGAACACAACACTGCTAGCTCTCAGGAACACACTACCCTTAGCCTCCTGTCCACGGCGGCCATCCCGGCTCGCTCTCCTGCCTTGCAGTCCTCTGGCGAACTCGGCCTGCACCACAACAACGCCAACGGAGGCACGACTGGCCCTGGCACCCCAATGCCTAGTCGGGTCACACCTCCCCAGCAGGGCAACAGCCCGTCGCCACTGGGCAGCCCACTCACAGCCACCCCTACCTCGTTCATGTCTCCCCGGCCTCCCCGTGCCAGCCCAGGCCTGGCAAACAGCCCACGTGTCTCGGGCCACCCGTTCTCACCCCCAACACCTGGCATTCACTCTCCCGTTGGCACACTGGCACGGCAGCAGTCCGGTGGTGATGGTATCCCGTTCTCTCTCCCTTCCCCACTGCCCAGGCAGACTTCCACGCCTAGCAGCTCACCCGCGCGTCCGCCTCCAGCCAAGCCACCCGAGCCGGGCTCCAATGATGAGCCCAAGAGTGCCAACCCCAAACTCAACCAGCTCCTGGATGGCACAGGAAGCACCACAGACCATGATCCCTCACCCCCCTCCCAGAGTCGCTCAGTACCCACTGGCCATTGCCCAGCATCTCATAGCACACTGACAGAGCGCCACAAGATCCTGCACCGGCTGCTCCAGGACAGCAGCCCTGCCGACGGTGCCAACGAGGCCGAGATCAAGAAGGAGCTGTCAGCGAGCAGCCCGAACTCCAGTCTGGCACTCGCACCTGCCACGGCAAGCTGCAAGCAGCAGCAGGACCACCAGCTGCTGCGCTTCTTGCTCGACACAGACGAGAAGGACCTGGTGGACCTGCCCCCACCCGCAGTGCTAAGCCTGCACACGGTGCGTGTCAAAGCTGAGAAGAAACAAGGTGGAGAAAGTGGGAAATGTGCTGCTGCTGCTACTGCTCCTGCAGCTCCACCTGCTCCTTCACTCACCTGCTCGTCCAAGTCCAGCGATAGGCCCAGTCCGGTATGAACTTACTTTCTGTCCTTATAGCAAGTGCTTGTGCATGTTCTTGTTAAGGTAATTTTGTATTGCGCATTGGATTGCTGTTATATAAATGTTCTGAAGATGATGTAATCAAAAAATGGGTAATGGAATGCACCTTTACTGTTATCATTTACTCAAAAAATTACTTCTCTTTATCTTCTCTTTACCTCAACCAAGCAAAAAAAATATATATATTTTTTGCAAATTAGGCATTTCTGGCATCTAAATGTGCATGTTGCTTATGTACAAATGCAGCATGTATAAAGATGTAGAACAGATGGCTTGAAACCCCACTATAGAAGCCATGTGTAAAAGTCCCCCGATTGAATGTTAGTAGGTAGGCTTATGCCTGTAAGAAGTGTTACAGGTTGCTATTTATATTCATCTTGCCTACACATTTTGCTTTAACCCTGCAGCAATCACGTTCATTTGTGAATCCTGCACTTGAACTATGCCCCACTTGTGCTAATAGTCACTGCAGTGCACTTTGATGTTGGCTAACCTTTGCTCTCTGACTCCCCCACCCTTTGTGTCTGTGCATGTATGTGTAGCAGTTTCCCAGTGCTGATTTGCATATGCAGAACCAGGTGCTGCCCACCCTGAGGGGCCCTGTGGGTGAAAAGTCAGCGGACGAGCCGGGGCTGCCCCAGCAGGCCGACAGCAACATTCCCATTGGAGTTAGCGTGAAACATGAACCGCCTGGAACACCCAGCCGTGGTGAGGGGGCCCCATACTGTCAAACAGCAACAGACAAACAAAAACAATTACTATACATCCAAAATACTAGTTTAAAATGAGTACCAAAATTTCAGATTGTAAACATCAAATCCATATAATTAATATATTTTTTAAAAACATTTTTAAAAATAACTGTGTATGCCTTTGTAAAGTATTTCCTGGTGTTCATTCTTGGCCTAGTTACAATTCTTTAGTTGAAGTCAAGTCAACTTTTATTCTCATCTCATTTTCATTTGGATGGTGCAACATACAATACAGGGGCTTTCTACACAGTACTACATAAAATTCTAATAATTTGTTAAGTTTAAGAATTTCTACTCAGACAATTGGAGTCCCTTTGTCATCCATCACCATGGGGGAAAACCAAAAAGCTTTCAACAAGTCAAGTAATGGATATAAATGGATATAAAAACACATAAGCAGTTAAAAATGCCATTAAGCACAATCAGGGCCATGATAAAAATTCAGGAACAGTTGAAAAATGTTGCTGTTGCATTGAGAATACATCGAAATCAACACAGAAATGGTTGCAGGAACACAAAATCAATGTTGCAATGGCCATCTCAGATTTGAACCCTATTGAAAACCTGTGGTTTGAATTGAAGAGTTAAAAATTTTAATTATTTCCTAATGTCTCAGTCAATAAAACAAATAAAAAATAACTTTAGCAAAACCATTTTAAATGCCACTAGATGTCAGTGAGACTATAACTAGGTCGATGCATTTTAGGAAGCTCAGTTTACTAGCTGAGAGACTTTTCATTGTCAAGTCACTTTTCACTCACAAATGTCACAAACACACTCACAAATGTGAAAGAATAAAGCTTAAATCATGGAGCCAAATGACTATCTATATTGAAGTATAGTGCTTTATTAATCCTCATTGCATGTGCTATTCAATTTATATATTTTTGTTAATTGTCATGAAGAGTGCTAATAATTCTGGACTGTTGACTGTTTTCATGTCAAACACTTAACATTAACATTTCAGCAGTCCTTTTCTTACTGACTCCACTGAATATGTGCTTCTGTGTGTGCAGTGTTCCTTGATGGCTCCAGTCTCCAGAGCCAGTCTCCCTTCGACTTCTGCAGCCCCTCCACACCCACCCAGGCTCAGAATCAGGGTCCGGGACAGGTACTGGGGCAGGCCGACCCCTTTCAGCCACCCAAGGAGACCAGCAGCCCCTTCACTGACCCTACCAGCATTGGCATCTTCAATACCAACACAGGTACTGATTTCTGAGAATTAAGGTGTGTTGGGTCTGTTATTTTTCTTTCTGATCATTGCTGATGAGATTGCATATTCCTGTGATGTGTTGTGTTGAGCTCATGGGGTTTAGCACTGGTTGTTGTTTTGTTGTTCATTCCTTGGTGGGCGAAAAGGTGTAAAACTGTGTTAATGACTCCAGCTCTTTTCTTTAATGCAGGGCTGGGCAAGCTGGAGCTGCCTGACTCACAGCAGTTCCAGCCTATGTCCCTGGCTGAATCCATGGCATTCGATGGCACCCTGGGCACCCATGCACATGCCCCTCTGTCCTCACCTCAAGAGTGAGTGTTTGTGGGTGAAGAAGTAATGGTGTGATGATGCAAATATTGCAGCATGCATACTGTCACGTACAAACACACCTGGTAAAAGTTCTAGGTTTAAATCCAGTATGTCACTTCTTTAGATGGTTCATGAGGTAGGGTGATTGTTTTAGGGAAACACATTGTGCCTTTATTGGGTTGAAAGCCTCCAAAACATGTACACACACCTGCACACTACTAAATACCATCATTCAGCAGTTACCAGATTATTCAAGGGCTCATGTAAACAGCATCCCTAAATCCGGATCACAGCCATTATTGGAGTTCAAGAAATCCAATGAATACACCTCAATTTTAGCTCAATTTTAATTTATTGTTTTGTTTTTCTACATTTGTGTGACCTGTGAAATGGTGACAAATCAACATTTTTTCCAAATCAACTCTCAAATATTTATCAGTAAAGTCACCCCATTTAAAAAAAAAAAAAAAAACTGTGGCAAGAATCTTAGTCACATACTTCTTCTTTTGTGGGTTTGTTGGCGGATTGCAGAGCAGTTGTAGTGGTGCATATGTCATGTATTTAGAGAGAAATCTGATTATTGACTGACTCATGTAGACCGAGTTTTCCCATTATACCCATTATATTATATAAGATAACTTAAGTGTATGTAAACGTGTTCGATGAATTATTGGCAAAATCTCATTTATCATCCTGTCTCTGAACAGGCAATGCGTTCCGTGTCCCCTGGACGAGATGCTATGCCCGCCCACCACACCGGAGGCCCGCAACGACGAGAAAGCTCTTCTCGAGCAGCTTGTGTCCTTCCTCAGTGGCACAGATGAAAGTGAGCTGGCCGAGCTCGACCGGGCACTGGGCATCGACAAGATCGTCCAGGTAAGAAGTGACACCTTTGTTGTATAACTACCTGTTTTTTCTTCCCATCCAAGCAGCATAAGATTACCGTCCTGACTGACTATTTCTGTCTTCTCTAGAGCGGATGCCTGGATCAGATAACCCAGCGCTTTGCCCAGCCTCAGCCACCTACTCCCGTGCCTAACTTCCCCTCCCAGTTCCCCACCTCACCCTCGCAGTTCCTGGCTGAGATGAGCACGACGCAGGGCATGGGCTTCGGGGCGTCACGCGTACCATTCCCGGGCAACGTGGGTATGAATCAAATGCGGCCTGGGATAATTCGGGCCCCGGGAATGCCCACTCAGATGCGCCTGCCGCCAAACCAGTTGAGGCTGCAGCTTCAGCATCGTGTGCAGGGCCCACAGCAGGTAGGACACAAACCTCAGCAACATACTTACCTTTTCCTGCCTCATCTAGTGCATCTCGGCTCCAAAACTATTTAATTCTAGCTCTGTATGCAACATTTCTATAATATACAGAAAGTCAAATGTGATTGTAATAAACCTTGTTACTCATACACATTCAGTTATGTAAACACAATACCCACACATTTATTTGAAGGTTCAGTATCATTTTGCTCTGCCTTTTGAACTTACTTGGACCGCTTATTAAAAATCCCAACTCTCAAATACTAAAAAAGCTCCCTGGAGATGGAGTTGCTCTGTGTTACAGATCCACCAAAAACCTGTTGAATGTTTGCATGAGCTAGAGTGCTGTGGAACTTTCTCTGCCTTTTGTGGGCTGCATTTGTGTGGTGATTAGCTACTCTCATTTAGTCGTGCTAAATCATTTTGTGGTCCCAAATATTTGTCATTTCTCTTCATTCACTCTTACAGATACAGAACAGGCTGGCAGCTATGAGCCAGTTTCCACAGGGGGGACCTGTTCCAATGGTGGTGAGGCAGGGCATGCAGCAGCCCCAGATGCCCTCACAGGTTAGTGCATGACTAGTGCACGGTGAAACAGAGGATGAAGAAGTGTATATTTCTTGTAATAATTGTATGTTTTAGTGTAGTTTTTTCTGTAGTTTATACTATTTTGCATTCTTGTAAAATTCAGTTTAGTCTCTGGTTAGCTTTCATGGCAGATCTACTGGGATGTATTTTGACTCAGGACCACCAGATGTGCATTAGGCCAAATTCTAATTTACGAAAACATATTTTTCCTACATTTGATACTATTTCAGTAAGTGATTATTTTATTTTATTGCAGTTTACTGTATATGTCTTTATTTCAGTTTATGATTTTTATTACGTTAATTTTTATTCATTTAATTTTTATTCATTTAAGTTTTAATACATACTGGTTAAAAAAAAAACTTTTGTTTGGGATTGTGTTTGTCTATATATTCAAATCTGTTAGTGTATATAGTATCTGACAGAGACATTACACTAGTCTCACTTTGTGTCTTTCTCTACCTCAGCCTCCGCTTAATGCTCAGATGCTTGCCCAGCGGCAGAGGGAGCTCTATAGCTTCCAGCATCGTCAGAGGCAGCTGCTGCAGCAGAAAGTTATGATGATGAGGCAGGGAATGAACCCAGGGCCCATGGGAGCCCAGCGAGTCCCTAAAGGCCCTCAACAGTCACAGCAACAGCAGCAGTTTGGCTACCCTCCAGGATACAACACTGTCCCTGGAAACACCCCTACCTCTCCCAGCCACTTCAGTGCCATGGGAACACCGCTGGACCCCAAGCTGTCTGCCAGGGTGCCCATGGCAAACCAGGGCATGATGGGAGGTATGCAGGGACAGTTTGGGGGACCTGTGAACTCTCCTGTTCAGCAGGGGCTCTTCCAGCAGTTTGGGGGTCCAGGTAGGTTTGGGTTGACCAAACAACACTAACTAACAGGTCATTTTAAATAACTAGCAGTAGTAAAAAAAAAAATCAGGATTATAGAAGTCTGCCTTGACTTTGTACTAATAGACATATGGCTAACTGTGATTGGAAGCTACTCTAAGAACATTATTGTCCTGCTGCCAGAAATTAGTCTTTTAAACTCTAATACCAGTAAAATTATTCTTAAAGGTATGGTCCAGCAAGGAGATCCATCGTTCCCCTCTGAGCTTGGTCCCACCAGCCCATTGCTATCACCACAGAACTCCACCTCCCAGAGTCCTCTGCTTCAGCAGACTCAGCCCCCACCTGGTTATCAGTCACCTGACATAAAGAACTGGCAAGGTGGCATGACGAACAGGTAAGGCTGTTACCCAGGAATAAACAGGGTTTCATCTCATTGACGTCCTAGGATTTGTGCATTCCTAGCTTCTATGGCCACTTTGTGTACCGATGCAAATTGCCACTGTAAAGGCCATTGCACACAGGCTGTGTAATTGACGAACGAAAAATAATCACATGATCTACAGTAAAATGTAACTGCCGACAGGCTTTTTGTGTTTGTATCATAAACTTTATCATAAACATAACGATTACAAAAATAATGATGTGAGTATGGCGAGGAATTGCTGAACAAGCCAAAATGGGGATCTTTTATGTAGCCATATCTTGCGTTTTCTATTCCTCTGACTATATTTCTTACTTTAAAACAACTCGTCTTTGGAACTACTGATCACCTTTTTCAAACATCTGTGATGAAAAAGTGTGCAGTTTTTTTTTTTTGATGACAGGACACACCGGATCGTTTTTTCGCCATCCATTAAATGGATAAAACACAAGCGTTTTTTTTACTGTGCAAAGGCCTTATGCAGCTCTCAAAAATTAATGTTTTTTGTAGTGCAGTATTGATGGGGGTTTTTTTGTAGTTTTTTTACTGTTTGTTCGTTCTGTTGTGGTAGTCTGTACAACCAAACTGGCCAGACTGGCTCGCAGAATTTTGGCCAGCAGGGTGTGTACAACAACATGAGCATTACTGTCTCCATGGCCGGGGGCTCAGGAGCCGTGGGTTCTCTACCTCCAATTGGACCACCAGTCGGCATTGGCAACACTAACCTTGGCAACGTCAGCTCTATGTGTAACGATCAGGTGAGCACTTCAGAATATGGGCATGACTTTTTATTAATATGATGGTATACCGGGCCATAGTTATATTGTTAAACTTACACCTACCGATATTGACATGGGAGGAAAACGTATTTATATTATATTTTTTTATATTAGAAACCATAATATACGGTTGTATTGTATGCTATTATACTGTGTATTTTTCCAACGGCTCCATCCCAACTTGAGCACAAGCCTTTGTCTGCCTGAAGTGTTTTTCTAGGGACGCACTGAAAAATATTTGGTCAAGAATGGCCAGAAGTGACACTTCGGTTTTTGGCATTTGAAAATGAAGCCCTGTAGTTCATTCTAGTTTACCTCTCCACACGTCGTATTTTGGCAGGTACAGCAGGTTCAAGTGTTTGCCGACGTCCAGTGCACGGTAAACCTAGTGGGGAGTGACTCCTACCTGAACCAGACAGGCCCAATGGGGCCCCAGAAGCCCCAGACCGGCACCAGCACCTCCCAGTCACAGCAGAAGAGCCTCTTGCAGCAGCTCCTGACTGAGTGATCCTAACACACGCCTGTCTAGACGTCCTCGACAACGTCAGAATTTCTATTCGCCACCTTCATTTTCTATACGGGAATATCTGCAGGGCTCGGAGTTTGTGGGCCCAGGCTGATGGCATTTTGTAGCCTGTTAGACAGCTCAGGCAGTGCTCATTCCTGGTCACCTACTTTTCAAAGTCTGCTTCCTCAATGGGGGTTAAAATAAATACAAAGATCACGTTCCAGAAATTTGCCAAGTTCTGTAAAAGGACCTGCTGCTTCTCGCCGGCTGACATCCCTAATTGGGCCATCGTCACAGTGCTTCTTGGAGACTGGGCAGCTTGGAAACCGGGGCGGGCAGATACCACGGTTTTGCTGCAGACGATGCTCCAGCCTCGGCCAATAGGACAACACTTGGGAGTGGTTTCTTCCGCACTGGAAAGCTCAGTTTCAGCTGGATCTGTGACTGATAGGCTCTCCTCAGATGGTGGGGGGAGATTCCCAGCTCTTTTTGTTTTGTCTGTCTCTATTGCCTGATGTTTTTTTTTTGTTTTTTTTCATGTCTGTTGTCAGAACAAGCATTGCCAGGTTGGGAGACTGCTCTGTAGCACACATCAGCTATAAGCTTTCCTGGGAGGACTCATTTTGAAATGGCAGGCGTTTTTTTTATTTTATTTTTTTAAACGTCCTAAACTCCCCCCACCCCCATCCCTCAGCAGCTGTGAATACGAGCCACTTAGGGTCACGTCAGCCTATCAGTGTTGTTTGCCATGTGTACTGTGCAGGTTGGTATTATTGTACAGCACAAAAGCGGACAAAAGTCGGGACAAGCTCACACCTTCTAATTTCCTTTTAAAAAACATTGTTAAATCACTCTACAAGCAACTGTTATTTTGAATGCGTTGACGTCATGGGTTTCAAACTGGCTCTCTTCTTTTATAGCTTTCAGAATATGTAATATTTTTTCTTATTTTAAAAGAATAATGTTTGAAATCAAAGAATCGTGTGTACTATGTAACATTGCTGAATATTACCTGGGAAGGTATCTAACTTGTTCATGAAGAAAAGGAGAGGTCGTGCAAATATATATATATATTTTTTTTCTTCTGATTGATATTGGTATGCTTTGTGTTTTCTGGCGCCCCAGTGTATGTTACAATCCCCAAATTATATTGTATAGTACATGATAACATAATGAAGTTTAGATTATCTAAACTGATTTTGATAATTCAGTGGAGTTTACTATTGTTTTGTCTTCAAAGACAGTCTAGAAATCCCAAGTTGCTTATTTCTGGCTCGAGGCGTTGTCTCTCTCGCGCCGTTGACTGCGTCCTCCGGCTCTTTGACTGCTCATGTGACTACTGTTTGCCCAGTCAGACACTGTTCTTCATCAGCATTGTCCTCGCCTCATTCGCTTCCTCTTGTCCCCGTTTTTAGACTCCTTATTACAGCAAAGCACATAGGCAACATTCTCTTTTGGACTTTCAAGAAGTGAGATAGCATGCAATAACATTATACGCAGAGACAAGAGATCACTGATGGAAGAATCTGCGTCATGGGTCATTTGTTTGTGGAAGCCAGATAAATTAGGCAGTGATAAAAAGGGTTTTATCAGACGTTATATGGTCCAAATTTGTCTCGCTGTGTATATACATACAAGCTATTTCACAAATAGTGCGACATGCATGACCATCTCCCATTTTCCTCCAACTTTTCATCCTACGCAAAACAATGTTCTATGATTTCTATATCACTTTGTGTAGTTTTCAGTGGTGTGTCTTTATGGGTGTGCTGTGTATACAAAGAATGGCTCTCTTAGCTCAATCCCACACCAAGATGAACCGTTTGCTTCTTACAACTTGCATGTGTTGGTGGACATTGAGGGCTTTCCTGAGCCACTTTTTGATACAAGTGTACATACACATTACAAAATAGGTTTACAGTGATTACATATACCTTCCCCCCACAAAAAGATGATTGGCTGTTTGAAATTTACAAAATGCAAAAAAAAAAATAATAATAATAATGTGATATGACCCATTTTACCTTGGCTGAGATATTCATTTCTGCCTTGGACAGGCATTATTGTACAATGAAGTCTTTAGATAATGTTAATCGGCTACTTTGTTTTTTACCCTTTTAACAAAGCCCTCTTCACACCAGATACCTTTATGCCAAATATACCGCACTAGAAAACAGTGCCTATTAACAATGGCTTACTCTTTAATAAATGGCTCTTGGTCAGTTCCACACCATGGTACAACGGAAATAATCTGAAGCCTGGTTCAGCAAGTTTATCGTGTATATAAGACACAAATGTGAATATGTATTTGTTCTGAGTCAACAATATTGTAGTGCTCCAAGTTCGTGGTAATAACTACTTGCTTCCATTTTTTTTCCTTCTCCTTTTTGGGATGTGTATGACTGTCTGAAAGTATGTATGTCTGTGATTAATACTGTATATCAGATGTTTTAAAAATGGAAACATGTCCTGATTTGATTTTTTTTTTTTCTTCTTCTTTCTTTTTAAAAAATACCTGCAACTTTCCTGTGGGTGTTCAGATCTTTTATTTGAGAGAATGGTTTTAGCGACTGCTGAATGTGACTTTACTGAGAGTGAAGCAGCGTGGACTGGCTTTTGTACGGGTTAATTAAAAAAAAGGCCATATTATTTAATTTCTCTGTCAAAGGTTTAAACAGCTCTGAGTAAGTGGAACCTTGGTTTGAGATGAACAGTGCTCGGGTATTTCAGATGTAATTTGCCACGAGTTTCTCTCTCTCTCTCTCTCTCTCTCTCTCTTTTTTTTTCCAAGATATAATGACCAAAGCTTCAAGGTATTAATTAAAAAAAAGGCCATATTATTTAATTTCTCTGTCAAAGGTTTAAACAGCTCTGAGTAAGTGGAACCTTGGTT
>JAOUQW010000023.1:4119664-4133051 GCA_028565825.1 Olivaichthys viedmensis
AAAGTTAGTTTCTCCGACACGGTGAGATTCTCCCGGCAAACGGATTCGAAAAAACAGGAAGTACGTCACAGGAAGTGGCGTCACATCATACGTCATACATTATTCCATTCACTAAACATTCACTAAACTACACACATGTATTTACATAAGATGTTCTGCTGTAATCCATGTGTAACAGTGGAAACATCTGCAGTAGTTACATTATAATTGAATGTATAGTTTATGTGTAACTACACAATTATTAGAGACACTTAATATAAAGTGGGACCGGTTTAGCCCAGCTAAGTGGGTTTCGCTTCCTTATTCCAAGCTTCTGATCTACATGTCTGCACATTCACTACTATTTTGTTGTGCAAGCTAAAGACGATTTCGAGACGGATAGAAATGGTCAGTTACATTTATACCATAGATTTAGTACAGTAGATTGTGGTACCATAGCTGTCTTAAATTCTATCAGGTCCTGTTTTGTTTTTCTCACTTCTTACATAGCAAATTCAGTCCATGAAGGCCTTAATCATTTTCTGATGAGTTTAGTTAGGTGTGTTAAATAAAAAAGAATGCTAAACTCTGTTATGGCCATCCAGGACTGGAATGTAAGACCCTGAATTATATTATCCATTTATTAATGTTAATTTGACTTGCCATATATGTAACCAGGAAAGTGACAGAATATTTCAATGAGCATTCTGTTAAAATGGCTTTACCTCTCTCTGTGTTCTTACAGGCCAGACTAAACTGCAAGCACTGTGGGAAGCCTGTAATAGATGTACGCGTGGGCATGCAGTATTTCTCCGAGTACAGCAATGTGCAACAGTGCCCGCACTGTGGCAATCTGGACTATCACTTTGTCAAGCCATTCTCCTCATTCAAAGTTCTCGAAGCCTATTGACAAATGTTGAACTTGCATGCTAGTTTCCTTTTTTTATTCCTAGGGTATTTTATTCAGCAGACACTTTTTTGGGGTTTTAATTCAAATTAAAGAGAGAAAGTAAAATTATGGCAGTTAATCACAGAGGAAGGAGTGAGTAAGTGCTTCACTATATGTTCATAAGACATTCTCATGTGGCATTTCCAACCACAGAAGCAACAAAAATACTGTGACAAGTGAATGTATGTGTATATGCCAAATTTGCTCTTTTGTACAAAGAACAAAATAAAATACATAAAATTTGCATTTTCTTGCTGTCATTCATTCTTCAAAGATCACACTCTATCCTTGATGTCTTTAAAATGGTGTCTCAGACTATTGATTTACATGTATCTGTTTGATCTAATATCAATGCATACATAAATTACTATATTTATTAATACCACCCGTCCCTGTGCCAGGCAGACAATTATGGCTTTGCATATGAAATAGCTTCTTTCTGTAAGGCTGCTCATTTATGGAGATGGACAGCTCTTTTGGTATGGGTAATTAATGAGGAGCAGTGTAATTTAAACATTGCTTAGTAATGTCAGTCTTTGAAGAAACGAACGAGATGGATTTTCTTGTGTGATAGGCAGTGGCGTAACTACCGGCTGTGCAGCAGGGGGCACTGGGGCCCGTAGCGTGAGGGGGCCCATGGCGTGAGGCCTATTGATGCTACCACCTATGGCTCATAAAGCAGATCCGATAATTTAACATCCTTTATCAACCTTGATCATATCTGGAAATCAGCCCTACTGTCAATTTATCTCTCTCTAATTCATAATGCATCTCCTGCATGGTAGCCATTTTCAAACGGATCCTTCGCAACTTGCAGTATGATATATTCATTATTTATACTTCTAAAATCTTAAAAGAACAAAATGGCATAATAAAAAATATGTATTTCTTCAAAATATGCATGTCACACACAGGCGTTTCAGACTGCTAACTATGACGTGTAATTATTGTGATCCAAACAGGTAATCCAAGGTAATTTTATTCATTGAAAATAATTTTCGTATGGGGGGGCCCATAAATGTTGCTGTTTTTTTGCACTGGGGCACATAAGATCCTAGTTACGCCACTGGTGATAGGACTTATCTATTAACGTGTTACAGTCCACTCTTTAACCTGACCAACTTGCCAAAAGCAATGCCAATATCAAACCAAAAACCTCATTGACATAATTGTGACTGTGACCATTTTTGTCGCATATTCATCAAAATTCCAATGCAGGTATTACATTAAAATAGGTCACACAGGCCTAAGTGAAAGCAAAAAAATAAAGCTTTTGATTGACAAAGCTGCTATCAAGGCCAAAATGAGTCACCTTAAATTTTTATATTTTTTAAACACTCCCTTCCCCACGCCAGTTCCCCTAGGTTTAGTCCCCATATTAAGAGCTGTTCCAGTACTTTATTAGCTCAAGTTTAAGTTTGTTAGACTACCCCTTAAAGGCCTGAGGGATTTGAGTCAGCATAACTGTAGCCAGTTGTGAGCTAATACAATTTATTTCGAAACAGGAAAAATAGTGTAGCGTTGTGGCGCTGTTATTTGTGTAAAAGAATCCCGTTTGTTGGAATGGGTGTTCGGGGAAAAAGATGGTTGTGTGGTTTTGTTGTCCATGCTGGCATGTGTTGTACCATCCGTCTGCTTTTCCCATGTTTGAGTTCTCTGGCTTTCAACAGCGCTACATTGTTGTGTTGTAAAAGTGTGTTTGCCAATAAAGAGCAATTTTCTGTTTTTTAAAACTAGAGATTTTCTTAAATATAAAATGTTAAAAAATAATTTCTGAGATTGTCTAAATTATTGCCTAATTGTTTGGGTTACAAATGTAATGTATGCTGTTTGAAGAGTGATTTTAATGTTAAGAATCATATGATGATATGGCTCGTATTGCAAATGAACACCATGTTTCTTGTTCAGTCAAGCTTTAGTAAAGAAGTGAAAATAAAGAAACTATTTTCACATATTTGACACAAAATGATTGAGACATCATCACCACAGTTTACATGTTTTTCAGGTTATCTGGAGATATTATTTTTTCTTTTCCTTTTGACAGCCACACAGTGAAATATAGAAAAATATTTCAGGACTAATTCCTAAAACATAAAATTGAAAAATATATATATTTTCCCCCTACGTGCATATTCTCAGTCAACCATTTAATAGCTATCTATTATGTGTTGTAGAAAATGGTAGGTTACTCTTTCCCATCCTTTGAATATTACCACTCTAATAAACAGCGGGTTGTGCATGTCTGTGTGTGTTTGTGTGTTTGTGTGTAACATAGCCATGTACTAACAACGGCTTGCAAGCTCTTCAGCAAGTTGCTATGCCAACAAGGCTTTCCAGATTTTTGTCATCGGTAGAGGAGCTGTTGTATTTCACCAGAAAATTGGACACACCTGCACACACAAGCAAGTGTTTCTCCACCTCATGGAGTATGGAATATAGAGGCTGGCTTACGCTTCCTGCTTTTTTTTAGGTGGTTGCCTTGGAAACTGCTGCATGGTGAGGAATCATGGGGTATACTAGAGCTATAGATTGTGTACTATGACCAGTTTTGAAATGAATAACATTCATGCCCAGGTACATTGAACAGTGTTTCTGATACAACAACATTTGCCTATGATTTGTGCCTGTCTGTCTTGTGCTCTGCATGTAACAATTCGACTTGACAAGAACCCTTTTTAGGGATTATCAACAATATTGCATCTTTATTTATGAGTAGAGAAACCTTTCACCAGATAAAAAGGTATGCATCATACTCACAGAGCAATATAAAATTATTTTAAAGACTCTTTCCTTAAACTTGTTGGAAAAATAGGTATATAGCTATATATCATCTTAATCTCACACATCACAGCACTCATCCAAACTCACCACAACAGAGAAAATCAGGAATCAAAGTGATTGGTGCAGCTGTAACAACACACAATTTTGCATTCATTTCCTCAGCTTTTCTTTGCACCTTTAGCTGCACCTTTCTTCTTAGAGGAGCCCTGTTTTTTGGGCTGCGTTTTACTGGCTATTGGCTTGGCCTCTTGGGATTTGGAGTTTTGTGGTTTTTCTGCGTCTGCCTTGGATGCTTTATGAGGTTCTGCCGTGCTAGATTTTACTTTCATAGGTTCTGCTCTGGTGGCTTCTTCTGTACTTGAAGCTTCTTTTGTAGACTCAGCCTTGGGGTCATGTTCTGTATGAAGTTCTTCTTTGATAGAATCTACTTTAGGAGCTTCTGGTTGAACTGGTTCTGTTTCCACTTCTTTGGGTTTCACCTCTTTTTCCTCAACAGATTTTTGCTTGCTGGATTTTTGCTTGCGTGTGTCTTGCTTGACTGGCTCTACTTTTGCAACGTCTTCTTTGGTTGGCTCTTCTTTGGTTGGCTCTTCTTTGGTTGGCTTTTCCTTGGTTGGCTCTTCTTTAGTTGGCTCTTCTTTGGTTGGCTCTTCCTTGGTTGGCTCTTTTTTGGGTGGCTCTTCTTTGAGTGGCTCTTCTTTGGGTGGCTCTTCTTTGAGTGGCTCTTCTTTGGTTGGCTTTTCCTTGGTTGGCTCTTCTTTGGTTGGCTCTTCCTTGGTTGGCTCTTCCTTGGTTGGCTCTTCTTTGGTTGGCTCTTTTTTGGGTGGCTCTTCTTTGAGTGGCTCTTCTTTGGGTGGCTCTTCTTTGGGTGGCTCTTCTTTGGGTGGCTCTTCTTTGAGTGGCTCTTCTTTGAGTGGCTCTTCTTTGGGTGGCTCTTCTTTGGGTGGCTCTTCTTTGGATGATTCTTGTTGGTTGGACTCATGCTTGGCTTCTGATTGGATTGCCTCAGTTTTGATTGGCTCAGGAATTGTAGTCAATGATTTACTTGCTTCTTCAATAACTACCTCTTCAATGCCTTCTTCCAGACACTGTTGCCCTGTAATGGAATCTGTTGGCAGTTTACTTGACACGGGAACGATAGGAACTAATTGTGTAGGCTCAGATGATTCCTCCTCACTGTCAGAGCCCCCCATGTCGTCTGCAGTTGAGGCCATCAGGGAGGCTGCAAACTCCTGCAGGCGGGCCTGCTCCTTCCATAGTTTCTCCATCTCTGCTGTTAGTGCTGGGTTATGCACTGGCTCTGGAACTGGCAGCTGGGTAAGTTCTGGAATCTCTTCTTCACCAACATCCTTCACAGGTGCTGAGGCCGAAATAGCCTGCATACGGATCTCTTTGATCTTGCTGTACAGGACTTTCCTCTCCTCTTGCAGTGCTCGGCACAACGTCTCCAGCTTGTCAATCTTCAAAGTGAAGAGCTCAAGCTCTTTGCCCTTCTCAGATCTCTGTTGGAAGGGAAAGTCACAAAATTACTCAGTGCAAATTTGATGGTGAAGTTAAACGTGTCCATAAAAATACAACAGGTTACCTCCTCAATCATGTCAGTAAGGGCTTTGTTGCAACTTTCAAAGCGTATCTTCCACAGATTTGACTCCTTATCTATTTTTTTCATCTTCTTGCTCATCTGTGGAGTAATCAATAGATTGGTGGTATTATTAACATAATAATTATGAAATATTTAGTGTACAAATATTGTTCTTGATATAAGACATGGATAAAAAAGGTTGTCATTAAGAGTATAAAAAACACTAACTGCATTATTGTTATAAGTTCATAGGTTTACAGCACTAGTGTGAAGGCATAAAGCAACATACCTTTTCCATCTCTTGTTTAAAAGTAGCATAAATTTCATTACTCTTGGCCAGTGTAGCCTGGAACTCGTCAAACTTCTGAGAGTACAACACAAGCTACAAGAAAAGGGTGAAAAAAACAAATGTTTGGGATCGTTGGAGCTTATCAGAGTGCATACATTATAGACATAGTTTACTGAAGAAATTATTCAATTTTGTCTGTATTTCTGTGCTTTCATAGTGATTCCTCAGAGCTTTAAAGATGTGAACTTGTCCACGTCAGAGCCAACAAAGCTAATATGTTTCTGAATATACTTGAAAATTGCTTTTTCTGGTTAATTGGGTTGGATATGTGCCATGGTTCTGAACAAGATAAAACATGATGACTCTTTGTAACATCTTTCTCGAAAAGCATGCTAATGATAAGCATGATACACCACTCAAAGACCAAACACAGTTGATTCTGGCAGGCTTGTTTACTGACATGATGAATCGAAATTTGCTTTCAGCAGACTCAGCAATAGAAATATTTTGACCAATGTTCTGTTAAATTCTGTAACTCACTGTGCATGCTGAATAGAACATGAATGCAAAATAAGCCCAGTTATCTATACCATGAGGGAAGTGAATTAAAAAACAAAAGGCCCCATTACTTGGAATGTTGTTTTGAGGTGTTGTTTTGCAGTTATGAATGATTAGCTTATCAAAAATGTAGAAAGGCGTTAGACATCTGACAGCTTTAAATGCCTATAAAATGCTTTTCAATCTTAACTCAATCCTAGAATAGTAAAACTGGTATAATATGTACTGTCCTGCTGTTTTTTTTTGCATTCTGAGAAAATTATAGTCTAAAGTACTTTCATTGTTTTACAGTAGTCAAATCAAAGTCAAGTATGACATTTGAGTTGTATTTGCTAGTTTACTTATGACTAATACTATTTTACACTTTTCATCTGTGTTGCTAAATTGGTAGTATACTCTGGTTCCAATTACATGAAACTGATATCTAGTTTGCAGTTCAGGTAGATCAAAATGGTTTAATTTGTGCTATGAAAAATAATAGTAAAGTTTAAAATAATGTGAAACACTGGTACAACGGCCAAAAAAACAGTAGCAGACGAGTTTAATTTGCCTGATACATACATTTGAAAACCATTAGCAAATAATTAGTAAAGACCATTTGATATCAGTGTAAAACCACTATAAAAGATATCACTATAAAAGATATGCTTTTGAAAGCATGTGTGAGAATGAAAGTGAACCAACAATACATCCATATAGAATGCCATAGAGAATGTCATGCTTTATTTCATGTTTTTTGAGAGTTAAGTTGCCAACATTAGCAAAATACAAACTTTACTCTCATTTTAGGATATATTACAAATGCAGGTAAATCATTTTCTAGCTAAGACAAATTTACAAGCTGTGTCAACATCTTCTTCCAGCCTTTAGTGTGAAAGACACTAATTATGTTTATTCTACTCAAGTCCTCTGCCATGTTGCTTGTGACACGTTAAAGGAATGGAGTTAAAATTACAGTTGGAAGTTTTACAATATACATATCCATGGATGCAGCTGGTTTTGGCGAGATGCGCCAGGCTTTGAAGAGTTGTTGGAGAACAACCACTCATTGCACAACCAGAGAAATATAATGGAGATCTCACGAAATGCCAGGGCTTCCCTTTACAGTGCTCACTGTACTTCTCAGCCCTAGAACGCACCACTGAGGAAAACAAAATCGTTCAGCTGATCTTACTACTCAAAGGTAAAGCCTTAACCTGGGCCACGGCAGTCTGGTCAAATGGAGGGGAGATTATCCAGTCCTATGATCATTTTGTCAGTCTCTTCAGTAATGTTTTCGATCACCCTCCTGAAGGCAAAGAGGCTGGAGAACGTCTACTAAAATTGAGACAAGAAACCAGAACTACTGAAAGAACGCAGACATACATTCACCCTTCCAAGTCCACCCTGCCAAGATCAAAACTCGATCCCAAAGCCCATGAATATTGGAAATGGCAGACTCACCCCCGCAGAACATCTACACAGTAAAGAGAGGGGCCTATGTTTTTACTGTGGAGAGGCTACCCACACCATTGCACAGTGCCCGACACTCCCACCAATATGGAGAGTTCATCCAAGAGAGCAACATAATGTGGTGAGTCAGCCACAAGCTTCACTAAAACCATTCATTCTGAAAGTTGTGTTGCATCATTTAGACACCTGTTCTGTCTTTTCAGCCATCATTGACACGGGAGCCACGGAGAACTTCACCGACCAAAATCTGGCTCAAGAACCTCAAACTAGCGTTGCATACCTGCATCAACACCCCTTCCATCACCATAGCTTTGACCACTGTTGATAGCCTGGACCTCAAACACATCCCAGAAATACCCTCATGCTACTCTGAATTCCGAGAAGTATTCTGTAAAGCTAAGACTTGTGCACTGCCACCACATCGGCCATATGACTGTGCAATCAACCTGTTGTCAGAAACCACACCACCTCGAATCCGAGTCTACCCGTTATCTGCCACCAAAAGCCAAAGCCACGATTGGCATGTAATTAAAAAACAATATAGACACTTCACTAAACATCTACATCAGATGAAAGGCTTAATATCAAATTTGTGGTTTAATCCCCTAATAAAATAGCTCTCTCTGTCATAATCTCCTCTTCTATTCTTCTCGTATTATCTCCTCCTCTTCTACTACTTTTTCAAGTCTAAAATAAAGGAAAGACGCTACATTATGGAGTGCGTTGGTAAAATCTACAGCAATTGGATTCTTGTAATCATGATTTTAAAAAGCACTTCTGTTTTCAGCCATTCTTATTGTCAAAGCTCTCCTTTGAGCTCATCTACGTATTCAAAGCAATTGACTTAATGGAGAAAACATTGTATTTTATGATCAGTCGAAGATTTCATGTTTCACAGTAAGACCTCCTCCTGAGTCATAGATTTAAGCCTGTGTGTCACGGTTCGTCCCGATCTCACACGCACTACCTCCCCTCACCACCAGAGGTCACCGTCACCCGAGTACTGACACTTCCTGGTCACATGCCTTTCTTTTAAAATCAGAATCTTTAGAACAAATGATAGGAAGGGGTTTTTTTCTCTCCAGCTGAATAGGATGAAAGCTGCCACCACGTAACAATGAATTTTTTATCTGTGGGTTTTCTGTATACATCTCTGTATAGACTCCCCTTCCTTCATGCGTTATCAAAATATATATATTTTTTAAAAAGTGTTTTGTTTCTGTCATGTGACTGAATTTCAAATTCATTGATCTATTCATTGCATCTATTTCGAAACTGGTGAAATTGAAGTAATTCTGACTGACTCCGTACCAGATCATAAACACATAATCAATATACTGCCACCACAGTTCGATACAACAGAAAAGCGAGTTACAAACATTAAGAACATTCATACATTTAAACATGACTACGTATAAATTGGCATAATTGGGAGCTGCCGTACAAACCATGGCCATTTACTTGAATATATGTCACCTTGAAACATGAAATATCTTTTTAGCCTTTATTGTCACATATACAAGTACAGTACAGTGAAATAAATTTCTTTGCATATCTTAGTACGTTAGTAAGATGGGATCACAGCGCAGGGTCAGCTATGATACGACACCTCTGGACCAGAGAGGGTTAAGGGCCTTGGTCAAGGGCCCAACAGTGGCAGCTTGCGGATCAGTAGGCCAGAATCTTAACCACAGAGCCACCACTGCCCCACTGTTAAAATCAATTCAGCCAAATCCCCAATACATTTTGAATTTGGAACAATATCCTGAGCACATGATCCAAGAAAAAACATCTAACGTCTCACTTAATGATAGTTGTGCCAAAAGACACACTCAGTATGTAATAAATGTTATATAAAATCATGAAAATTGCTTACTTTATTCCATTCTCTCCTAACCTCTACATTTCACTACAGCTGGTCAGGAACCTTTCTCAGACTGTTTTTCTTGACTAAAGCTATATTAAGTGCATGTGAAAAGGCACCCAGCACTCATGAATAACCGAAACATCTAACACTCACAATTATTTACGATCTGTTCTAAGTGCATTTTGAGTGTGAAACACAAGGCCTTATGTGATAAACATCCTTTAAGGATGACGTCTTTAACACTGATATTCATTTAGGCATCCTTTTTTATTACATTATTTGTCTGATCATCTCTAAAATAAAACCCAGGCAGAGTGGGTGGTTTAAAGAGTGGATCATTAAGCACTAAAGCGAATATTCACCTGAGCCTGCATCACTGTGTTCTGCTCTTTCAGCTCTTTAGCCTGTAGCTTCCACTCTGCAGCATGAGTCAGTAACTGCGGTTACACACAAAAACACACAAGGAGAAAAAGAAAATGACAAAGCACTCCACTTTACCTGCTTCTTCATCTGCAACTCCTGCTTCTTCATTGTGAAGCATTTCTTTGTTTTTTCAATTGCTTCTCTAAGCAACTAGCAACAAAGACAGGAAGACATTAACATGGAGTCCACAACCTCAGACTATCTGTTTTCTGAGCTCTCCATGCATAAATGATGCTAATAAATTGATGATGCTAGTATTAGATAGCAAGCCTAGGACTACCTAGGATTAAATATGAATACAATTCACAATGATATATCACAGTTTTAGCTCTAAATATGTGCAAACTAGAGGGCAGAAATAAAGGTTATTGCATAACTCACATATTCCTTCTCCCTCTTGTGCTTTTCCTCGGCTTCTTTCAGCTGCAGGTTGGCTTCTTCCAGTTTGGCATCTGACAGTTGCTGCTGCAGGTTTCTCTGTTTGAATATCTTCTCTAAACCCTATTTGAGGTACATGCACAGAAAACAAAATGGACTACTATTACATCTAACAAATGTAGTAAGGCCAGGGTACACCAATGTCCACATTCTCCAACAGCACAAACATTGTGAAGCTGGCTGTTAGATTGGACTGATAGAACTGAACACTCAAATGAACCGAATGTGAATGAGAAGATTCTAAAGATTCCTAAGAATCACAATTTTGGTGAGTTGGTGTTTGATGCAGAATGTTGCATGTTTTCTGGGCTTTATGGTAAGTACAGTGTGTACTGTATTTATAGGGTCTGATGTTAAATAAATTAAAATAATACTTTAACAATATTCTTTATGCTGATGTGGCACTTAATACCAACTTGTATACTCAAATTGTTTTCCAGCTTCAAATTACTACTGAATAAGTTATAATTTAACAAACACAAAATACATTTATTTTTGCCTTGATAAAAACCTAAGACATGACATTGTCTGTGTCCCACTAGAGCTCTGCATGTTGCATTTATCTTTCTGAAACAGGTGGGGGCAGTAAAGATACAGTAATTGATGCTGAGTGATAAAGCTGAACTAAACCACAAGCAGTGTCTTTTCTGCCCATAATGCACAGCTGTGCATGAGCAGTCTCAGTGGTACCCATCAGTGTGACAGATTGAGCCTAGTCTGCATCATGTTGAGCCTGTCATTCCCCTAGTGGATTCTCATTTGATTAACTATGCCAAGGTGCAAGCTTCACCATGAAATAGGGCATGAATCAAAACCAAGTGAGGATGTGTTCTTGCTGTGGATGGGGAAGCGGGATTACAACATGACATATGCAGATTTCTTGGCAATGTGATATGCAATTAAAATCTGACTCTGCCACTCATAGAGTCCTTAACTGTACATTAATTAAAAGTTGTATGCTAAGTTCTTATAATGATGGCCCTCTTGGCTGAAAATTGCTTTCATATTATTTTAGTTGTCACTTGAATGTAAATGTAAAGTTGCTTTTCATTTCTCAGTATTGAAAATACTGCTCAGCCATGCAGGAGTGAATCTGACAGGAGGGATTTAGGGTTGAGACCCAGCTGTGCTAATGACTAAGTCATTAAAGATATTTACTGGAAGGTAAGGATGGCAAGGTCTTGTCTTTTTCATGTTACTGTTCTTGTGATACATCGGTGATCAGGTGCCTATGTGGTCCTTCTGTTAGACAAGAAATAATATTTAATTCTTGAATGGTGTTGCTCAGTTGGTAGTTTAAACTAATGCTATGGAAGGATTCCTATGAAGTGTGTGTAGCAGTTGCCATCTCAAATAAGTAGTATGGTAACACCTAAGGATAGTGTGTCATTTGACTCAGCTGTTATGCCAACCTGACATCAAAATTGACAAAAGCAGTCTTTATGTCAGCTGACGAATATGGGAATAAGTCTTAATAAATGTTTTTGGATTCCTATATAGGGCAGTGGTGGCTCAGTGGTTAGGGCACTGGACTACTGATCAGAAGGTCGTGGGTTCAAACGTCAGCTCCGCCAAGCTGTCACTGTTGGGCTCTTGTGCAAGGCCCTTAACCCTCCCTGCTCCAGGGACGCTGTATCATGGCTGACCCTGCGCTCTGACCCCAGCTTACCGATATGCGAAGAATCAATTTCACTGTACTGTATATGTATATGTGACAATAAAGGAGCTTTCTTTCTTTCCTTTTGTAGGTTTATGCCAGTTGTCATGGAGGACTTGTAGATGTAGATGCATGTAGCCCTATGAACTCTGCCCTTAGGTCAGTGTTATCGTTGGTACATTAGGGAACAGATTTACTACACTGTTCATAATTGGGAGAAACAGGATGATGGGGAAAAAATAACCAAATAAATGAAATGTTTTAAATGTGTGTGTATATGTGTCTGTCTTGATCCCCCTCTGTACCTCCTCTCTCTTCTCATACTGCTTGACGATGGCTGTGAGCCTGTTGGCCAGGTCGCTGTTATCCTGGCACAGTTTGTTGTTGCGGTTGCTGTGGTGCTCGATTTGGGCCTGGATGTCCACTAATGTCTTCTGGAATTGAGCGCTGATTTCCGCTCGCTTCCTCTCGTCTACCTGGCACTTCTGCAGCATGTCTTCCTGTGGTTTAAGACAGAGATGTGCAATGTTTTATGTCCTGGCAAAGAAATCATTGCTTGAGCTGGAGAACACATTTGCCACTCTTACTATAACATCAACGTTCGATTCAATTCAATTCAATTGTATTTGTATCGCGCTTTTAAAGACAAGGTGAATCGGAAATTCGAACGACTTTTCCTTCCGCAACGTGACATATTTCCGATTAAAACGGTATATATTTGAGGGGGGGACTGGTTTTATCTATTTGATAAAGCTATGGCTTGTGACTTGGACGCCGAGGCTAACATTGGATGCGCAGAGGCGGGAAAAAGTCGCTGCACTTTAGTGAAAGATTCGGACAAAGTAGAACTTTGTCTTTTAAATGATTAGTACAGATGGATTGTGCACAATCTGATCAAGGACATGAGCTCTTGGTAGTCTCTCGGGAGCCGAGGAAGACAGTTCGTTGTGCCCTCATCGGTGAGACCGCGTGTGGCTTCGGAGCCCAAGGGCACGTGGGGCATGGAACACCGGTTGTTGGGTCAGGAGCGGATGCTGCTCTATGTCGCCGATCGCGGGCAGCCTCGAGGCGGTGGTGGATTCTTGTAGTTAACATGATGAATAATCAACATAAACATGTGATAACATTTGTATACTCAGGGGACATGACCCCATACCTTTTAATAAGAAATTAGTCAGTTTGTAGACAATGGTGTAACCTTAAGTATGGAAAAAATCAGTATAACTAAGGGCCTTTTGTCCTGTGGTTTTACTGCATCTCTGGCCTGGATAATTAAGGGAATAAATCAGTGGAGAGAGCTGGGGCACTGACTGGTACCGGCTTATCTTAAAGGACGCATACCAGGTTGGAGACGTAATGGTCATAAAAAGTCGTAAAACAAGAAGTAGTGTCCGGCTAATTACTCTAAAAAT
>JAOUQW010000023.1:4142305-4156137 GCA_028565825.1 Olivaichthys viedmensis
TCCCCTTTACAAAAAACAAGACGCTTCTCATCTTTTACACCCTTTCAGTGCTATATCAGTGTTGTATCAGCAATGAACTCTACATTAGCATTCATTACCTTCCTATTAATAATCTTTCAATACAATATCCCTTCAGACTGTTATCTGTCACTCATTCCTGTAGTTAGTTCATCTCTTTGTCACATCTTTTATTAGTTCTTACTAAATAAATATTCTGCAGTCTCTCTCATTACCCTCTTTTCTAATAACACCAACCTGCCTGTGTGATTCTAATTTGGTAAAATCTGTTAGACTTTCCTATCATTAATATTTCCTATTCCTACTTTTATTTATACCTTTTTCAAGAAAATAAGGATCCTGTCACCCTTAGTACAGTTATGTATGTGTTCTAAATGTTCAAAAAGAAGTCACCAAGAGTCACAAAAGACAAATTTACAAAATGTTTCATCAGGTTTATAGTATTGTACATATTTCTAATGAATTTTGTAAGATCAATAACATCCTGCTTTCTCCATTCCCAATTACCTGTCAATTGACTGGCACAGAGAAAGAGAGAGCTGTGTTTTTTTGGTCATTGCTGCGGCTACCTCCACGCTCAGCAGCTGTATCCACTGCTCCTCCCCATTCTCGGCCTCCGATCGCTCCTGCTGGTCGGAGTTCCAAAACCTCTCTTGGCTTTATCTCTACCCCTCTCATTTGGCCTGTAAGAAAGAAACTGGAGACCACAGTCACACAGGCCCCAAAATACCCTGTTATACATACTAAACCACCTCTGTTGCCAACAAAAATTACGACAAACGTGTCCCCTGAGCCCAGATTTCTCGAGGCACTAACCAGTGCCAAGAAAACAAACTTGACAACTAGAAGGCCAGCCTATTCCCAGGTGCTGTGGCCACATAACCAGACTGAGAACCTTGAGTCTTTCCAGGTGGTGGCAGTCAGTAATCGGAAGAATAAGCCATTGACTCCACAGTGGGACATGAGCGAGAGCAACAAGAACAGCTCTGAGACACTCGATTATCCAGCTGGATTTGACTCAGAGGAATTTCTGTATGACATTGATTTAGATGAGAATGTTTTCAGCCTATTTGATTTTGACGCTACCTACTCTCTAGATGAAGGCCTGGCCACTGCCAGCCTTCTGAACATGTCCCTGTCAGAAATGAGAAGTGTTCCTACTGCCACAACCAATGCTCTTATTGGGCAGGTTGAAACACAGATCAGCTGGATGCTTATCCAAGCTCCAGAAGGGACAGATGTGCAAATGAACCAACCTGGACTGGGCAGACTGACTGGACAAACAACAGAGCCTCCCTCCCTCTCAAGACCAGCATTGTCCTCAACCTACTTTGTGTATTCAGGCTTAATAAGCACAGTGCACAGGGATCATCTAGAGGTTACAGGTACTAAGTGCATCTTTACAGATGTTGAGACGCATCAACAAGGGTGCACCAAGGTGACTTCTCATCTGCTACAACCCACAGTGGTTGCACATGTACAGACTGGAACTTTAGTGCAACCTTTTGGCAGGATAGTGATGTCAGAAACATGGAATAAGTTTACAGAAACCACCCCCATCTCCAGTATAGCTACCTCTGTGCAGTATGTCTCCGATTATATCCCTTATCCAACAGCTTTGTTTACAGAACCTGTGCCGGTAGGTCATTCCCCTTCCCAAAGTAGCAATCCCCTCAGAGAACAGGTACGTCCTACTCCCACTCTCCCCCCCTCTTCAACCACTGAAGCAAGGGTGTGTAAGGATTCATCTCACAGCGGTGCCACAGTTATTGAGGTGCTGAGCTCTTATACCAGCCCGATGCCTGACGCAGAGATTCAACGTGACTACTTGATGATGGAGGCCATCAGACCCATTCCATTGTCCTTATCACCGGCTGCTGTTATTTCCTTGGCTCCAACGCCTGTCACTGCTGAAAGCCTCCTTGCCTCAGGTGTAAAGGACAGTGGTGACCTGGCTCTGCCCCCATCAAAGAATCAATTTACCCCAACCCAAAACCTACACAATAACAACTCAAACTATTTGATTACTCCCAGCCTTGTTGCTTTATACCTGGGCATTGAGGGTACAACTGTTACATCATCGGTGGTCGGCCAGTCTAAATTAGATTCAACTCAGGGGCTGGAGCCGTCACATGTAAACGGATTGCTAGAGGCTCTCTACAGGGGCTTAAATAGACAAAAAGACAATAATCCTTCAGAGACAGATCAATGGAGTCTGTCGCATGCATTTCATATTTCTGTCAGTGGCAGTTCTGAGTCACCACATGCTGCAGCACCCATCCTGACAGACAAATGGGGCAGCTCTCCTTCCTCAACCCTTAATTCCAGCTTTCAAATGAGAACACAGAGAGAAGATATATTGCCCATGTTTAGTTCAACATCTCACAATATTTTTGAATCTAGCTCCATGTCATCTCTTTCAGCCATACTGGATGTCTCAAAGGCCCCCGAGGGGGAGAGCACCACTGAAATGGGGAGCTTTGCAGGAGGGGAGGTGGTAGCCTTTTCTGCTTTTAGGCTTTCCACAACCTCATTGCCATCACTATCTCTCTCATACTCTGTCCCTCAGGACCTTCGGAGAGGGCCATCTGTGTCTCAGAATGTAAAGGGGAGTTCATATTATGTTGATGACTCTAGAGACTATTCAGTAATGCTGCAGCTTTCAAGCATACATGCAGATGAATCTGTATTTCCTTTTCAGTCTCAGGATTTTGATGGATCTACCACCCTCAATAGGGGACACACTTCCCCTGGCATTTCAGCCAACACCTACATGCGTACTAGGACCCACAGCTACAATTACATTCGCATTACATCTTACATGCAGATTTATAAAACCACAAACACACCTATCAGCATTGACACTGATTACCATCCAATTAATCCAACAAGTACTTACTGTCACGATAGAACTGATGTACCCATTAGTTTATATAGCAGTATGATCTCAGTCACAGTCATTACAGAGCACACTCATAGCAACACACTAACTATCTCACAATCTAAGCTGCAAAGCAGAAAGAGCTCATTGATATCCAGCTCTATCTCCCCAATGACGTCAACCTTGGCTGCAGGTGTACCACATTTACCAAACACAGAGTATGATCACATGTCAGGTTTCTCTCAAGTAACCAGTGGTTTTCATCATGCCTCCACTTTACCCAGCAAACAGTCATGGCTTTCAGGTTTAGAAGCAAGTGCACATAGCCTTGCACCAGCCATTCACCCAATGGCTGATACTAGCATTCCAAGCAACCACAGTGAGGGCCTTCAGGATACTAAATATTCCCAGTCCCCAACAACAGAGCAGCTGTTTTGGTCCAAGAATGAATCAGCAAAGCCCTCCAGCAACAGCAACAATGTGCTTGTTGTTTGGCCCACCACTACAGACAGAGAAACGCATACATCTCCCTCGGCCACTGACGACCAGTCCTTTGTCTCCACAAATGGCACGCTTCCTCTGGCCTTCCCTCCTAAGGGAGTCATGGCAGACTTTCACTCTGTGCCAACTAATGCCACCCGTGGGACCACTACAGACTCCCCTGAATTTATCCCATGCCCATGTAAAGCTGACATTCATAGTTCTTGTCATTGTGGACTTTCAACTGGGAACAGTATGTTTTCAAAATCACAACATAGCTTAGAAAGAGATTTAGCTCCTTCCTAATCAAACCTTTGCTTGGTGTGCTTCTGATCACAGAATGATGGTTTCAAGGGAAGAAATAATCAGCCTGTCCTTTTGTCCAGATTTCAGAAAACTGTTGATTGTGTTTTAGTGGGGAGAGAAAGATATTAACATTAGTTTTCACAAAAATCATAGATTTGTACTGCTCTTCATGTTTCCACAAGTAGGGTGCAGAGTTTAACTTTCTTTTAAAACCATTCCTCTTTCTTAGGAGACCGCTTTGGTGTTCCTATTAAACACCAAATGTTTCTAGATCTGAAAACTGCTTTTATATTTTTTAAAGCAGGATTGCTTTGGCAACCGAGTAAAATTACTGTGTGACAATTCATGTTGCTGAACATTGCTTTGTGGTAAATCAAGTTTCTTTGCTGTAGTCTCCTAAGAAGGTCTTGGCATGGAGTAGAGATGCATTGTGAAGTAGTCCTACACTAACAATATAAGACACATGAGAGCCATCTTGTGATGGCTGTGGGGCATAGCAGTAGGCTGCTTAAATGTGAGCACTTCCTGAGGTGTTTAAAACATTTGGTCCTACAGTGTTTCTTCTGAATTTAAAGGGCCCATATTACAACATGTATAATTTTATATAATTTTAAAACTTCTGGAAATAAATTATGGCATCTGCTAAACATATACACCCTTATATCTTTAAGCCAGAAACCAAACAAGAAGATGGCACATTACCATAGCTTAGTTAAAGCAGCCTCCTGTTCAATGTTCATACTGAATAGTCATTTAGAAATAAAACTGGTTAAACCATCCACATCCAATTAAATTTTGAAAGAATTTAAGGCAATAATGGAGAGTTTAACTGGATTAGAATGAAATGAACTATTATAGATTGAGGTTTGCTGTTGGGTCCAATATAGTTGGCATTGGCCCATCCTTCAGCAGCAACTTTTTGGCAAAACCTGTACTGTACCTTGTTCTAAAAGCATTCTAGACTTAAATGTTCTGAAAAAAACTGAAAAACTACACTTCAGCAACTCCTTTCTGATGTCTGGATCCTTTGGAAGGTTATGCAAAGATACATTTGCTTTCCAAAAGCCAGGAACAGCACAGTGTTGAGCCATTTTCCCTGATTCCCTGTTTAGCCATTTTCTTCTGATTCAATTGCTCTTCTACAGTAACAGGCTGCAGATTTTTAATTTTGCATTGTAGTGGTATCACTACAACATTTACTTCTGGTCACCTACATTTACTCAACCTATTCAGAAGCTTGGCATGACTGGGCGGGGGCAAGCTTCTGAATAGGTTGTGTAAATGTAGGTGGCCGTAAGTAAATGTTGTAGTGATACCACTTCAATGCAAAATTAAAAATTGGCTGTCCTTTTGAGGTTAGTTTCCAAATATATTCTGTATGTACCAAGTAATGCAGTTTTCTATTAAATATGGGCCCTTTAAGTGATCAAGAGTTTGTAACAACAGGATTATACAATTAAACATTAAAAAATATATCTAATATAATTTATTTATTTATTTTATAGGAGGGTGCATCAAAACTGTCTTATACTGAACTAAGGTCCATTTTACTCAATATTGTCTCATTATTGCACTACTGCTATGCTACACAGATTTTTTTTTTTAAAGCACAAGTTTTTTTTTAATCACTACTAACTAAATTCATATTTATTCTCTCAACTAAATTCCTCTTTATTCCCATTTAAATTCCAGAGGCTACATACTACAGAATTTCTCTAACAGTAACAGATGACCAAGACATCACAGATGAAGCCATGGCACTATGGGTATGACAGTATATCTACTGTATATCTATACAGTAATTATAGCCAATACACAACATACAAACACAAAGACATTTTAAATCTTGTGGTGGGTAGGAAAGAAATGCAACCATAGGCACTTGCATTTGGATCCTACACATTTATTTTTTTTTTTTTATGAAAATGACTCAACTACATAGACTATAGTACATAATACAGTGTGGTCATCCTTCTTTTACTCTTACGTACCTACCTCTGCTCATTTAAAATTATAATGATAGAATTAAAATGTATGACTACAATCTTTCATTAGTCATTAACAAATGAAAGATTGTAGTCATACATTTTTAATTCTATCATTATAATTTTAAATGAGATCATGCGAATTGCTGTCTATTAGCACTTAGTCATCATTAGAAACTTTTGCATTTTTAGTATTTCATAATTTTTCGTTTGCTTTTACCCCCATACAGTTTAACCAAACATTTCAGGACTGGAATTACACTGTTTATGTGTATAATGTCAGGTGAGAAACATTGCTAACCTGCTGTTGTCATTGTGTATCAACAGATATTCACATTGTGGCTGTTATTATTAATGTTCTTATACGACTTTCTTATTTTCCCAGTGTTCTACCTGGCACCGACTCCTTCAGTACTACAAGCAAGAGGTAAGGCATAATGCTTCTCTAACTACTATAGTCTATCCTCCCCACCTTGATTTAAATGCACATAGTGGCCATTCTGCACAATAAATATGTTTCAATATCATGTGGCATAAGGATTTGAAACCTACCTATGGTGCTGTTATTTTTCCAGATACACTTGTAAGGCCCTGTTGATGTATAGAAACACCACAGGGAAAGTTCTGACAGATACAAATATCAAGAACAGGTTGAAGAGCGTTATTGCAACCGGCTTGGTGTTTGACAATGTCGCCGTAGAAGCAATTGGTATGAAACATAATCAAATACCAATCATTTTTACATTTCTCCTTGAACAGACCTTCTGATGCTAAAGATTTTGATTTGTACTTCAACCAATGGTTGTTTTGCTGCAGCATCTTTTGTAGAATTTGTAAATGTATCAAAATTGCAATCAGATCAATTGAATTAGAATTGAGAGTTAAACTGTAAAGTTTATTTATTGTCATAAATATAATGAATGGAATAGATAACATACTTAAAACTAATAATTATATTAATTAAATGTGTGTTGTAATTTGGAAATCTCTGGTGATAACATGACACATCCATGCTGTTGTTTTATAGGACCATCTCAAGCAAATGCTTTAGCCATATACCTAATGTGTCTGATTGTTTCTCCAGAAAACTGTCCGACGGAGGAGACTCCACTCCATTATAAATGGCCAGAGAGTAGACCATCAGTCACCCATTTCATCCCCTGCTTCCCTTACAAAGAGCAGAATGCATCTAGGACATGGTGTGTAGACAATGAGCCCATATACAGTGCATTAGAACAGTACTGTACTGAATATGGATCTAATGTCAGGGTTTGCAAAGCAAAAGCTACTTCTATATTCCCACTCTTTTCTGTTACCCTCTCAAGCTTATTATACTTCACTATGCCCAGTGAACATTGAGTTTTTCTTCTCTCAGCATGATCAGCACAGAAAATTATACATCATTTTGGGACCGGCCAGACCTCATGAACTGCAAAGATATAGATGACATTGAAGTTTTACAAGGTGGCATTTTGTTTTTAATTCTTGAAATGAGTAATTTTTTTCATCAGAATAATCAAGTTCAAGATCAATTCAATAACTTTTAAAGTTTACTTATTTGAAAACAGAAAATGCTGCAGAGGTGGCTGTTCAACTTGCCGACATCACAAACAATGAGCTCTCCACTCTGGAGGTGTCAAAGGTCGTTACCATGGTGAAGAAGCTGGTAAACGTGGCCCGAATCAATGCCACCTTGGCTTCCACTGTGGTCACCATCATTTCCAATGTGATGATCAGCTCTGAGTCCGCTCAGCTGGCTGCCTCAGAAATGTAGGTTTTTTTTCTGGCTGTCAAAGAATAACAGTGGTAATTAATCAGCAGTTTAATAAGAACATTATGAAATCCATAGTAAGGATATAAAAATCTATAATGAAGCTTATTCAGTCAGAATATATATATATATTGATATATATATTTGCATTTATTGTGTTTTACTTTACACATGTTTACCATGTACACACACCAATTTGGTTACAACCAATGTATATAGAGCTTTTGATTTGTGCATTGTGCTTTGTTTGTCGTCTGTAAAAATGCAACTTTGCTTACAGGATCACTAAAGCATGAGCAATTGTGCTCTGAAATTGTACCCTTTATTTCAGGGCTCTGAAAACCATGGACGAGCTCATGCAGAAGATTGAGTTTGATGGTCCTTCCCTGACCATCACCTCCAAGAACCTGGCAGTGGGAATCTCAGCCATCAACACGAGCAATTTTAGCGGAGCCAACTTTAGTGCCTTTATTACTCTAAATTCCTCAGACCCACAGGTACCACTTTCTGTATCCGTAGTGTCAAGTTAACATGAAGTTAGAGTTAATTTAACAAGAATCAGGGAGCAATGAGTTTTTTTTTTTCTTTTTGGGCATGTCATGTGTCTCCATACCTTGTGCATGTGGGCTTGAATATGCATTGCCCATACACTATGTTGCTTCTTCAAATGGCTTTCCTTAATGCTGGTAATTCTGGGTTTTAAAGAGAAACCTCTCATCATGAATCTCTATCAATTAATCCACAGTAAGGACAACTAGCATGTTGTGCCTTGCTTATTGGCCAGAGTTAGGGCCATTGATTAAACACCCAAGGAAAGTTGTGGATGACTTGAAAAAAGGGAAAACCCTGGTTAACATAGCAAGGTTTGCATGTTAACTTGCTCTTTAACCAGGCCCAAGATTTACTTTAAAGCATTTTTTGGAATCTCAGGATTTTGTGTTTCTCTTGTTTATACAGGAGTAACTTCACGACCAGTTTCTTGAAAACAGATTGTGATCAGTTCTCCTCTTTTTTTTTTCCCTTTGGATTCTTACAGAGAATTTATTTGGGGTCTATAGAAGATCTCGGTGTTAACAATACTCCTTGGGTCAAGTACATGGCCTAGTAACCCCTTCGAAATGTTTTTTTTTTTCTCTCTGTCATTGTACACAGTATGTAAAGTAATATTCCTGGGCACATCCAAATATGACAACCGTGATTTTTTTTTTTTTCTGGTTACCGCTTGCTGAAATTATATATATGGTAATTCTCTTGGGATTAGTGAATTTACCATGCCAGCCAAAACTTGCCAGCCAAAACTTCTGAACAACATGACAACATGCTTCTTTGCCATCACACTCTCTCTTTAGATTGATTTTGAGTCAGAGGTCCAGAATCCCTTAGCTGTTGTCTCACTGCCTACCACATTGCTTCATAACCTGAGCGACACTGACATTGAGACCATCTCCAGAATTAACTTCATGTTCTTCAGCAAGACAGGGCTATTTCAGGTAAGTGCTAAACCAAATAGTCTTGAAGTCTATTCATTCATATTTCACTGTATTAGCTAGAGTATTCTATTGTAACATTTTGGGATATTCTACACAATATTTAATATAAACTGTTCCTTATAAGGAATCTAATTAGTGCAAATTCTGATGGGTATTTGTATCTACAGCATTTTGGATCATTAACGGTAAGGTAATACTTAGTGATTGTGCATATTAACATCCATGGTCAATTAAAATCTGTGTGGTGTAGTGAAAAATTATGTTTGTTGATCTTCCATTTATATAAATACAGTTATCTAAGATCTTATATTCTACTTATATTTTTTTTAATACCTAACAAAAGTGTGCGCCTCACATTACTTGTAAAGTATTACACATATACAAGCATTGCTTTGTTATGTGTGAACTTAAAATTTACACATTGTGTGAACTTAAAATCATAACTAGGGATCTCAGACCAAAAAGCAGGAGATATGAATTTTTCAATACACTGAAGAGGAAGAATGATTGTCTCCTAAAATTCATAGACACATAATTATAGGCAATACACTGATGCACTGATGAGCTACACTCTTTTGAGCTTTCTAAATGCAACAACCAACAGTTTTTTTTGTTTGCTGTTTGCAAACAACGAAAATCTATTTAAAACATCTATATCAAAAATCAATCACAGTGCAACATCATTTTGATGTAAATAAAAAAAGCTTTTTACAGATCCCTGATTGTGGCTTTTATTTCCTGATTTATAAATAATCTAATGTCCACATGTCCTAAGCCACAAGCGAATATAAATCTACATATTATTTAATTTCCTCCTTTAGGACCGGCAGAGCAATGGACTTTCTTTGAACAGTTATGTGGTGGCCAGCAGTGTGGGCAACTTTACTATGAGTAATCTAAAAGATCCTGTCCAAATAGAGATTGCCCATCTGCAATATCAGGTATCATAACCACAACCTCCTCTTCTTAATTTTGGAATAGGCTCAAGAGAGGGAATAGCATTTTTTGTCTTTTTGTTGCAGCCATTCTCTATTATATTTTTATTAATATAAAGAAAAATAAGTCGAAGGATCCTGCTCTAGTGAATAATAAATAATAGTTTTTCAGAGAAAGATCACTTACCACCAAACATACTCCTACCTTCCTTCCATATATATTTACCGTAATAATTGCATTAAAACAAACAAAAGTAAACCCTCCTTCCTTTATTTCAGTGGTGGAATGCAAAGCGACTGTGTGTGTTTTGGGATTTTAGCATCAAAAGTAAGTCTACTAATTAACATTGTATTTGTTTTTATTGTCAAGTGTGTGTTGATCTAAATACAATTTTCTTTCTCTGTGGGTGGCAGGGCACAGGTGTCACTAATCAGGAAATCTGTAATTCTTTTGTGTGTCCCACAGATGGCACTGGAGGCTGGAACAGTGAGGGCTGTGAGGTCAGCCCTGAGTCCAACAGCAATAGAACAATCTGCCTGTGTAACCACTTAACACATTTTGGCATTCTGATGGTGAGATATGTATCCTTTAGTTCTGTGTTATTATCAATAATAATAATAATATGTAGCACCTTATATTTGTATATTTATTTACAATAAAATCCCAAGCTTCTTTACATACAGTAGAACAACCAATTACAACAATAGAAACATGAAATGAAAACAATTATTAAACAGAATACACATGTATATAAGAAAGATTAAATGCTAAAAGCCAGAGTAAAAAGATTTGTTTTTAAAAATGGAAAGTGTTTTTGCACTTTCTTTGGGACATGTTTGGGACATTTTTTGAGAAGTCGTTGCACAATTCTGGTCCTGTAGAGCAGAGGTAGACAATCTTATCCGCAAAGGGCTGGTATGGCCGCAGGAGCGCACCTAATACAACTAATTAATTGTTTGAAGACTAGCATGAACAGACAGGAACTGTCTTCTGTTTACCTGTGCAGGACATGTCTGGAGCTGCTGCGCAGATCAACGAGAGGAACACCAGGATTCTCACTTTTATCACGTACATTGGCTGTGGCATTTCAGCCATCTTTTCAGCTGTGACAATCCTAACTTACATTGCCTTTGAGTGAGTTTTACTTTTTCCGACATAAACGTGATCTTCCGCTATCTGAAATCTGAAAACTTGCATTAGTGTGTAATAATACAATTCTTCCATGCTTCTATCTTGTGTTCTAGTTGCTGTCAATGTCTTTTTCTCACATACAAAGCTGGGGAAGATTCAGCATGACTTGTAGTCTTTAAAAATGTTATTACTACTTATCGGTGGGTTTTGAAAAACATTTATATTTGGTCTGCCAGTGTTTTGATGGACATCTTAGAGAATGTTTTTCTCTTAGCTAACACCCAGAGATGATTGTTCATGTGCCAGTTTGATATTACCACCCTACTTTTTTTTAGATCATAAAACATGCTTGTGGCTAATTTCTGACGTGAGCTAGGCATTTAAAACAAGAGCAACTTTCATGAATAAGATATAACCTTGGCTGCCAAAACTAAAAATTGCCAAAATTAAGTTATGTGGGGGAACTTGAGCACATTATTTCACAGCCACATGGCACTTACACCAGACTGATGCCCAAATTGTAGGAAATTGCGGCGAGATTACCCGTCGAAGATCCTAATGAACCTGAGTACCTCACTACTCTTCCTCAACATGGTGTTCCTGCTGGATGGCTGGCTGGCTTCCTATGACATGCAGGGTCTGTGCATGGCTGTGGCTGCCTTCCTGCATTTCTTCCTGCTTACCTCATTCACCTGGATGGGCCTTGAGTCCATCCACATGTATATTGCCCTAGTCAAGGTCTTCAACACCTACATCCGGAGGTACATCCTCAAGTTCTGCATTGTCGGATGGGGTAAGTCACAGTGTGGTGGTGATTGGTGCTGGGGTCAGTAATATTTTTCTCCCTTACATTATAATACCTAGTTTAATTGTTGTATTTGTGTGAAAAAAAAATGCTCACTTTGTTATTAAATAATTTTTTTACCAAAATTTTTAATGTTGCTAAATAGTAAACATTTAGGTTGGTTTCATAAGTTGGTATTTTAGTTTATCATCTTACTATGTTATACTATTCAGACAGGAGTCCTCAATTGCGGTCTCAACTATAGTTGTGCTCTCAGTAAATCACAGCATTTACTATACTTTGTAATTACTAAATAATGTATAGTTAGATAATGTACTATACTACCACATATACTATGCACTATCTATGATTCTTGCTGGTCTAGGCCTTCCGGCTGTGATTGTAGCCATTGTGGTGGCTGCGGACAAAAATTCTTATGGAAAGGAGTATTACGGCAAAGGAGAAAATGGTCATGGGTTGTCTGAATTGTAAGTTTGACCCAGAAATGTACACTTAACATGTTGTTTTGTCCTATGTCACACTGCTCTTTTAAGTTCATCTTAGGGTAGCTCAACTTAAATACTTCATCTACACATTTTTATGAATTAAAGCTACTAGAGGCTGATTAAAATTATACAAATTAAACAATGATCATTGGTCCCCACTTGTTCTTGCGCCTCCTATGTCTCCTATGTAGCTGCTGGATACGGAGCAAGGTAGTCTTCTATGTGACATGCGTGGCCTACTTTTCCATCATCTTCCTCATGAACGTGGCCATGTTTATTGTGGTGATGATGCAGATCTGTGGCAGAAACGGCAAGCGCAGCAACCGTACGCTTCAGGAGGAAGTGCTGCGTAACCTACGCAGTGTTATTAGTCTCACCTTCCTGCTCGGCATGACCTGGGGCTTTGCTTTCTTTGCCTGGGGCCCTGTCAACCTGGTGTTCATGTACCTCTTCTCCATTTTCAACTCCCTACAAGGTGTGTCAGCTATAAAATCACGATCTGATATGACTCTTTAACCCTTACATTCTGTCCAAGTCAAAGTTACCCATTTTAAATGTTTACCAAAAATGAAACAATACGAAAAAATTGTGTGCTTACCTCTCTACTGAACATGAAGTCATATTTATTATATTATAGAGATTATGTTAAGGTCATTTTGATTTGAGAAAACAAGTCTTTGTAAATAAGAAAACAAAATGTGATTGTAGTTGCTGTCATATTCCCTCCATTTCTTATTTTTGTTCTCTCTCTTACACACTCACACACACATACACACATCAAAATAGATGACCTAGGTCAGTGGGCTTTGAACTGTCCATTGTGAACAAAACATGAGCTTTACAGAATACATAATCTCAAAAAAATGTCAGCATTATGCAGTTGACCTCATGCCAGCAAGTCACTTCCAGTTTTCATTTATTGCTAGCTCTTGTTAGTTATTTTTGGTTTAAGTATTCCTTTGAACATTAGTCTGTGGTCTTATATTGAGTTATCAAGACTGTTATCTATAGGATTATAGTTCACACAAATGTAATTAATTTTTTAGGTAAGAGATATCTGGTCCCTGTGCCCACTATGTTTTCCTACAAGCACACCCTATTCAAATCATGAGGTGTGTTAGAGGTAGAAAAAGCATAAAGTGAAAGCTAGTGCAGCCTCCAAGACCAGAGTGATGAAGGGAAACTCCTGATAAATCTAGAGAGGTTAGAGAGCATGATGATTCCACTGACAGACAAAACCCTTTTTGTCTCTTGTACGTCAATCCTGTTTAGATATATGATAATACAAAACCAGCTTACCCATACATAATTAAATTTTTCCTTAAATCTGTATCCAACAGGGTTATTCATATTTGTATTCCATTGTGCTCTAAAAGAAAATGTACAGAAGCAATGGAGAAGATACTTATGCTGTGGAAAATTCCGTTTGGCAGACAATTCAGGTACAGGTACAAATGTATTATATTGTACATATACAGTCAAGCCGGAAAGTCTGCACACCCCTTTCACCTTCTCCACATTTCATTACATTACAGACTTATTCT
>JAOUQW010000023.1:4163023-4188578 GCA_028565825.1 Olivaichthys viedmensis
CATCAACCATCAGAATGGGGAAAAAATGTGATCTCAGTGATTTTGACCGTGGCATGATTGTTGGTGCCAGACGAGCTTCATTGCCTGAAGCTGCTGGCCTGTATCTGCATGATTTTATGCATTGCGCTGCTGACACACGTTGACATGATGACAACATCTTTGAACTTGATGTTGTACCAGTATTTTGGTTGAACACAAAAAACAGCGGACATACAGAGGGCAGGTGTTTTAGACATCAGTTAAAAATGGTGTACATGTTGGTGCAAGATACGCTGGTGCCAGGGAAAACTTTTCTTTTTCCTGGAAAATCAACATATATGGTAACACTACAATACGGTTCTATAGTTAATACGTAACTATGCAAGAACTAAGCGGAAACGAATGAATAGTTCTTCATTAACACTTAAGTTACTACTATTTACTACCAAGAAATGCTGGTTAATTACTCAGTAAGTAATGATTGGATTAGTTCACTATTAACTAAGCAGGAACTATTGAGTATTAGATTTCTCCTGCAGACCTACTAGCTAACTATGGCTCTTTTATAATAACTACTGATTAATTACTGATCACATCAACATTTATTCCCAATTGCTGAGTCTTACCTTCCTCCTGGAGATCCACTAACTGATGTAGTGTGGCCTATTCCAGCATGTCGGTGTCTAAAATTTAAATGTCTATATAATTTATTATTTTCTACACAAAAAGGTCTTCTCAGAGGAGGCACAGGGTTGTTGTGTTTTTTTTTTTTTAGCTTGTCAAGTTCTAAAGGGAAAAATGGACAACAATAACCTATAAAAGTACAGTGTTGTAATGTAGCAATGAGTAACAAATATTCTCTATTAATTTACTTTCAAAAGTGTTGTAAATAATTAACTTTTAAGTAACAACACAGTGATACCTCAGTCATTAGTAATGCGTTACCATGTGTTTTACTTTACAATACTGTTCCAGATTATCATTAACTTGTTACCACATATATTTATTATATTAAAAACAACAACAACCTTGAATACTTGGTATATGTCATATGCATATTAGACTACAACATATAAACAGCTAAAGAATGTTGAGCACTAAAATACTTATGTTAAGAAAAGGCCCTGAGGTATTCTGGCACTCAAAAGTGTATTTGTCCTCAACACTGATCACTAAATTCCTAGAAGTGAAATCTTAGACTTAGTTTAGAGTTATGTTACACTATAGAACAGGGGTCAGCAATTAAGTTTGGCAGTGGGCCATTTTTCAGTGTTTTTTTGTGTTTAGTTATCAGGAGGCCAATGTGGTTTTGTAGGTGCAGCAGCGCTGTCTTAAATAGCCTACCATTTTATAAGATTCTGATGCTATTTGGTGTTTCCAAATGAGGAATATTTAAATACCCAACTCAACAACAATGGCCTATTAACATTTTGTAATTTAACCATAACAGTGAGGTTGTTCGCTGTTGTAGTCCAAAATATGTTCAGTAGGTGGAAATGTTAGGTAGGCCTACCAGTGATAAGGGCTTGACTTTCCAGAGACTTGGAATTCACATGTTGCGAAATAGGGGGCACTGGAAGAAACGTGAGTAAACAAATTCAAGTTGAATTTGAAGCATTGATATGGAAAGTCTTAAACAAGGATTGTAATTTTGCAAAGTTTGATGCATAGTTTTTGTTTCATTTCATTTGGGGCAATCATCTTGTTAGGTGGGCCAGAGTTGCCCCATGGACTTCCATTTGCCAGTATATAAAATACCAGTCAAAAGTTTGGACACACTAGATTAAATATATATTTCTCATTGTCTTAAAGACATTTTGATAAAGGCTTATGGTTGAAATTTGTTTCTAAGACAAATGTAAAGAGTCAAATTAAAGCCCATTTATTTCTGAATCAAAATGTATTTTTTTAAATAAGTAGTTTTTACTTAAAGTTAAATTCCCCAAACAAATAGTTTTCATTTAGAACTTAGGAGAAGCAGCCAACAAGTGCTCTGTCTAGAACTTCAGGAAAAGCCTCCTGGGTGGCTCCCTCATGAACCTGGTTGAGTGTGCAAAGCTTAATCAGGAATAGTGTAAAAAACTGAAAGAAATATATATTTTTGATTTGTTTAACACCTTAGTTGGTCACTGCATGATTCCATATGTGTTGTTGCATAGTGTTAATGTCGTCATTATTATTCTTATATTATTCTTCTATGAGCAGATGTGTCCAAACTTTTGACTGGTAGTGTACTGTATGTTGCATTCTAATTACTTTGGGTGTTTAGATTCCATGACGAAATGGAAACATTGCATTCCCAAAGCGTTTCATAATCACAAGAAACATAAGTACTATATCTTCCTCCCTGCTTTTGCTCAGTAATGCAAGGTTACTGACAGATATGAATGGCTCTATTGTGGTCGGGAACTGCTAAATGAGCGTTAAGGGGTGGCATTGGCTGGACACTGTCCTTCTGCATGTCCTTCACCAATGCTGAAAGAGGGAGTTCAGGACAAGGCCACAAAGCAGAAGCCAACTAGCAAATGTCAAAAATGCATGTGACAATGTTCTCTACTGCAGGTGTGTCTGCAGATGTTGATGATATTTTCTGACCATCACGGTTCCCAAGTATGTTACAGGATATGACATTGGTTCAGATAGTAAAACATTCATCATCCTAGTAAATGGATTTTCTCTTTTATTCTAAGTAAATGCATTTTGAGGTGATACCTGAAGTTTCACATGTAATGTTCATGAAAGTGACTGAAAATGCACAATGTCTGCCTTGATAATTACCAAGTGTTGTAGTTTAGAGTACTGCATTCACATGTATTACTTTCATCTGTGTCATGCATTATAGGCAACACACTCAGAACTTAACCTTACTGTAGTTATACACTGACTCAACACACATAACTTAACTACTGTATGTGCAATGGAAAAAAATGGAAAATGGTTAATTATGTACCTTAGTAGGAGAAGAAAAAAAAACCTCCTTATGCAACAAAAAAATGAGGTTGACCTTAAAGAATCCAAATGTTTTTACATTGTTTATTAGCTGTGCAGATGTGCATTTGTAGTTATTTACTTTAGTTATAAATGCAATCCTAGCATATACAAATATTTAAATGTCTACTTGGATTAGACAAAATCACAAAACTGACTGTGGAGACATTCTATGCAAAGGCGTGGTGAACACCACCAATATTAAATTACCACTTTATGTTGGATATTACTTCAGCACTGGTGTACAGTTCATTACACATATACTGTACACATACATGTACAGTATAACAAAACGCACTTTGGCTATTCTCAAGTGCGTAAGACAAACAACCAAATATTTGCAATTTACAGTATCACAGTAAAGGAAATTCACAAAAAATAGACCTGCATTATTCTTCATTTAGTAACAAAGTGGCAAAGTTCACAGTAGCCAGTCAAGGTGTCAAAGCTCAAAGTTTACAGGTCAGCCTTAAAGTTCTTAAAGTGGTGTGGTGAAAGTAGAAAATACTAAAGAAAAAAAAAAGTTCTGTAATTGAAATAAAAGTGCAACTTCTAGAAAATAAATAGCGACTAAAGCACAATTACCTTCATGAACATTAACTTGACATCCTGTAGCACAGTAAAATAAAAGGTTGTCCATGAAACAAGCTGCTTTGTCTTATTTTTTATTTTTGTGTCACAACCTCCTCGCTGTGGACTCCCGATTTATGCGCGCGCCGCAGTTCCCGGCGAGCTGCGCACTTCCGTGTGTGTCGTGTCATTCATGTATTCAAGTGCTTTTGTTTGTTTTCACACGTGTCTCGGTTTTAGTTCTGTTCAGTTAAACTGTTTGTGTATAAGTACTCGCTGGTTTCACCTGTCGTATTTTCATGCCGTCAATGCTGAGCGTTAGTCTATGTTTCTGGTTGTCCTTGTCTACGGTTTCTAGTTCCTGGTTTTCAGTTATTCCTTTTTGTTTGTTCGTTTATCTGTTTGTTTTTGATTTCCTGGTTTTGACCCACGTGCCCTGATTACCCGTATGGATTTACCTGCTTTACGTTTGTCTGCATGTGTGTTGACCCCTGCTGTTTCACGACCATGATTTATGGATTGAACCTAATCATAATAAACACGCCGATCACCCGCACTTGCGTCCTGCCTCTTCTCCTGTGCTCCACACGTTACGTTTTGTCACTCTTCTCATAATTTATTGTAACATCTGCTCTAAACATGGCCAACGATGATGCTAATGAGCATAGTCTAATGATAATTGGTGGCCATTCACTTTCTTTCATCTGCCACGAATACATCGGGATCTCAGGATCATAGAGCCCCAGTAGGCCATTACATAAAGAGGAGATTGTGGAGGTTGTGGAACTCTCATTCAGCTCTTGCACTGTCAATTAGTAGCCCAGTGTTATCTTTTCTATAAGCGCAACAGCTTGACCCTGACACTCTTGTGATGCCTTCTCACATTTTGTTATGATATTCCAGTGCAGAGAACGGGAACAGGGGACATGCCTGCATACTGTTCATTCCTCTCAGTCTCTTCACATTACTCTGCTGCTGTGAGGAGGAGCCACTAAGATTGATTCTATTGTTAGCCAATTTACTAATTAGATGCTAGTTGACTACATGATGTAGCATGGACTCAATTTTGATACATGTGATTGGCATTCAAAATGGGTCTCTAAGAATTTCTCCTTTTGATTTTAGCTGAGATTTGGTCCTATATTCACACACTGTTTTCTTAACAGGACTATAATGAATGATATTGGGCATTCACAAGACGACAACCAGTGACATTCTATATCATTTCCCTTCCTCATACCCTTATCCTCCTTTGTGTAGGAAATGCTATTACAAATGAACGGTCTATCGCTATGTGGAAATTTCCTAAGGAAGTGATGAGATATTTCTGTTATTGGACTGATTGTCCTCTACTGCCCGAAATATGGTATTTTTAAAACCTCACATTGTTTCCTGTTTTCTTTATATTTCAGGAAACTTTACACACATCCATCCTCACTGGCGCCACAAAATACTGTTAGTTAACTAAAAATGAATGTGGAGTATAAAGCTTTATAAAGTATAAAAGTTATAGAGATTTGATCTGAAGTTACTTGAATACTTCCTGTATATTGACAGTTTATTGCCTGTTTCCAGTATATTAGTTACAAGCTTTTTGGTTTGGTATTTGAAGAGGCTTTCTGCAGATAACCTATTTTTTCCTTTAAAAGAAAATAACACACACTTATTCAGGTCTAACATTTTAGTCAACTTGTTATATCAATGCCTGAGGGGTTTGGCACTATGGCTAGTGTATAATCCTTTTGTGGGCTGTGTAAACCTTATTATTTTATTTTTGTGTTGAGCCGCATGTGTTCTGTTGCTATGCTTTAAAGTCAAACTTTGACTTTAGATTAAATGGCAGTAGAATGATCATATGAAATTAATGACGTGATATGTGGTGATACACAGTGACGGTAACACATTATGCTAATTATTACTTACAGAGTCAACTCTAAGTTAACTAACTAAAAACTCCAGAGTAAAAAAGAGGAAAAATAATGTGTACTCCCACTAAAGGTTTATCATGGAGGGTTGCTTTTCCTGAAGAATATGTGGTGGATGGCGGATGTTTAGGACCTTTCATGTGATAGCGATCAGCCCTTCCTTTGGTGAGCCAGTAAGGGAGGGAGATTCAAGGTCAGGACTGATTTTTTGACCTGCGTCTGACTGGCTCTTTCCTCCATTTCTGGACTCATGACAACAAGCAACACTGTGAGGTTGTTCTTTTCTTTTCTTTTTTTAATTGCACCTGTCTAAAGACAAAACTATAACTTGAACAAATAAATATATAAATAACAAAAACATAAGTTACAGAAGTGCTAGTGTTAAAGTTAATAAAAATAAAAATAAAGAATTTAGCGCTGTGATGATAAATACATCGTAATACTGAATTCTAGAATAGCTGTATTGTTAAATAGACACTATACCATAATACACAATTATGTAATTGAGCATAATTTTATAATGCTTTATGGTATCTCCTCAATAACCAGTGATGATCTTGAAAGTCTCTGTCTTTATTGAAAAGATTTCTGTCCCTCTCCACTGACATTGACCCAGATGTTATAATAATAAAACTTATCTAAGAGGCAAAATCAAAGCTAAAATCAGAGCTTGCAGACCTTTGTTACAAGCATCTAGTTTGTGAAAAAAATAGTCCAGGACTATTTTGTATAGTGTATCACAAAAAACATTGTATTGTATAATGTATCACAGTGTGCACACTGCCCTTATCACATCATAATTTCCAGTCCAGAAGACAGATGTGAGTCCACTGACAACTTGCATGAACAAAGGGACATATGTTATGTTACAAACAGGAAGCTATCTTTCATGCCGTGAGACCTGATAATGCAAAACAAGGCAAAAAAGAACATCTGTTATGCTCATTGGTGTATTGCAGAGGGGGCTGTCATTATATTTTTAACTGTAAAATAATCAATATGATGTTATTCACCCAATTTAAATAACAATATAAATATTGTTATTGAAATGGCTGGTTAAAAAAGTATTTGATGAATTTTTGTTTTAGCACCACTGTAACCATAAGTTCATAAATTTCAATGTGAAGTGCTGGTCAAGGGAACATCTAAATTCTAGCACTATTCTGTTTGGGTTGTAGTAATTAATAAATGACACTAACAACAACTCACTTATCAAGCTTTAGCAAATGTTTTTGTTTACATTTTTCACTACAAACCAGTTATTTTATTCTAATAAGTTATTTTCTTTTTTATTTATTCTTTTTTTTATTTTTACCAAAATACAGCTGGTCAGGTTTGCAGCAAACTGGAACAAATTGTCACCCACAGCCTCTACACAAAAGTGTAAATAATAACAAATGAATGAATAGTAATAATGGAAAATAAATAAGTAAATACAGAAATACTAATATATGGCAGGAGTATGTTTATGTCTGTGTACATTCACTTACTTTTACATTAATTTGAATATATGCTTCCTGACTGATTGAGTCATCAGTTTTTTTATTCCCTGTTTTTTATTTATTTTTAGATTTTATTTTGAGCTGGTCCTCCACATAAATCAAGCCACCCTAATAAAATAAAAATTACCTAATTGGATAGAAGACCACAAAATGCCTTTTAATGTGGTTAAGTTTTTATTATAGTTGTTTGAGGTAAACCTCTCCATGACAGTACAGTGTTTCATCACTTAGAGTTTCAGTATAATTGTTACACTAAAAACATTTGTCTATAGACCCAGCCTGTCTTGATAACCACACAAATACGAACAATTCACAATATGCTCGTAAACATATATATTATGCCCCAACATGTGTGCAGGCGCACTCCAGGGCGATGTACATATGCAAGCATGCATGCGCACACTCTCTTTCTTTCATTCACACACAGAATAAAGAAAGGAAACGTACGTCCTTTTTGAGCAAACAAACAAAAAAACAAATAAAGACTGTAAAATAGGTTTTCCGTTTTCTTTCTTCTTTCACGCTGTTGGCTATTTGAAGGATAGTGTAATAAAATATCAGAACACAACATTGATGTGTAGTGATACACAGCAGTTTATTAACTCAGATGACTAAAGGTTGTAAAGCACATCAATATATCAAACGAGAAATAGTTTTCACTTTACTGTTTTGATCATTGTGACTATAATTACAGGCTTGTAGTAGGGATTATTATCAAGGATACATATTTACCTCTACACAAACATTTCTGATTTGTCTGAGCAAATGTGGTTTTAGTGGTCTAGAAGTGCTCCACTGATTAAATATAACATAGATCACAATAAACTACGATAAACTGATAACCATCGAGGATACACAGAAAAATCACCTGTGTGAACTGCTGCAATGTGATGTTTGATAATGCAAAGCGTGAATGTGGACAAAAACACAACAGTTACTATTAATGCATATCCTGCCAATGCTAAAAATAAATAAATAAGTGAAATGTTAATGTTAGAGTGCATTACTTATTTTTTAAATCTCACAGGAATCAAATAAGTATTTTACATACAGCTAAAATTAACAATAGGATTAACATGTACAGTAGACTATTGACAAGGGTGCTATTGCTACAGGTCTATCCATACATTAAACACAGAGTAATCTACCAACTCTCTGACTTAATAGCTATATATCATTAACAGTCTCTTGGTCAGGCTAGAAAGGGCTTGCATTCGTTATGATGCTGCCTTCACAAGAAGAAAATAGTTCTACACCTACTTATAAAAAGAGCTTTTGTAATATTTGTCATTGTATTTGGGATAACTACTGAGACAACGATAATTAAGACGAAGGGCGACTTTATTTATTTTTGTTAAGACATGACTGTTCTGAGACAGGCATATTCAATTCAATTCAATTTCAATTTTATTTGTATGGGATTAAATAAAAAATAAAACAGATGTGATTGTTAAGCATGTTTAAAATCTACAGTTATGATTGTTCAACTGAAAGGCTGAGTCTCAGTGTAACTATGGATGCGTTTGTCAATCCAAACGTTTTCACAACATCAAAATCATTAACAAACCTTGCACTAAGCGTGACTTTTCTCATTTTGTAAAAAACAAACTAAACAAAAACATACACTGGTGAAGAGAGTTAGCAAACATATTTTAATTCACTCTTCATCCTAGGGAAAATTCAGAGCAGTCACTAGGATTTTATTTTAGTAATCAATACATGTTCATTGTTAATTGTCCATATGTTGCCAAGATATAAAGTCCTAACAGCCACTTTCCCTAAATATGATCTAAACCCTGCTGGGTATTACTCTGGTATTTTTCTTTTGGAAGGAGGTACCAGATGGGACGGAAGCTCACTGGGAAGCTCGTGCCCTTCCAGTTTGACCTTGATGAGGTGGTTGGCCAGGGCAAACTCCTCATCATCCAGCATGCCGTCCTTGTCGATGTCGGCCAGCTTCCAGATCTTGCCTAGCACGGTGTTGGGCAGCTTCGACTTGACCATCTCTTTCTTGGCATTGGCGCCAGTCACCTTGCCGTTGATAGGCGAGAGCGTGTAAAAGATCTCGTCGTATGTAGGCTTGTCCCGCACCACCACCCATTCGAGCTCATCAATACCCTCACCAGCGCCCTCGCCATATCCATGGCCGAATGGCCCATTCATGGTGCCCTCGAAGGCACCGCCCTTCACCACCTGGCCAGGCCGCTGTGTCTCTTCTTGACGCACCAGCACCATCAGTTGGGCGATGTCGTGTGCCAGCATGTCGTCCACGGTGTCCAGCAGTTTTGGCTTCAGCGGCTGGAATTTGTTCAGGTCATGGGCTTGCAACTGCTCCTGTTCATGGAGAAACTTTAGGTTTGCTCTTGTCTTACACTTACACTCTTACAAATCAATACAGAGGCCCTGCAATAGTATGTTGCACCATTGGGCTAGAGGTGCAATACTTCCATATGTGTATATGGAGGAAATTACAATAAAAATGTACTTGACTTTAACCACCTTTTCCCGGCAGCTAAAATTGATAACACCTTCACACAATGGCAGAAATTGGGCATTGTTAAGTGCAATGATCTTTATATTGATGGTACCTTCGCCAGTTTCAATGCCCTCTGTGAGAAGTTTAAGTTATCACAGACCAATTTATTTTGCCATTTCCAGGTTTGCCATTTTATTCAGACTCAAAGCCCAGTTTTTCCATACCAACCACCATCATCAACACTTGATACTCTCTTGCAGACCCCCTTACATTTTAAGGGCCAAATCACAAATATAGTCAACATTATTATGTCTCTTGGAAAGTCATTATTGGACAGGATCAGAGCAAACTGGGAAGAAGAACTAGGAAAAGGAATATCTGACAAAACCTGGGACAATGCCTTGAGAAGTGAATCAAACAACATCTTGTGTTCGTCTTAACTTGATACAGTTTAAGGTTCTCCATCGACTTCACTACAGTAAAGCAAAACTGTCCAGGATATATCCTAACATAAATTAAATATGTGACAGATGCCATGCTGCCAAAGCAGATTTGATATGTTCTGGTCCTGCCCAAAGCTGAAAGATTTTTGGTTTTCTGTTTTTAAAATCCTAAATGAAGCATTTGCTTCAGACATACAGCCCAATGCTGAAATGGTTATATTTGTGGTCTCTGCAGACGCTGCATCAATGACAAAAAAACAGGAGGGATGAATTTGCCTTCGCCTCATTATTAGCTCGCAAGAAAATATTGCTTGAGTGGAAATCGCCTATACCACCCAGGGTATCAGCATGGCTCAATGACTTAATTCTAAGTTTAAAATTAGAAAAGATCAAGTACACTATCAGAGGATCAACCAGAACTTTTTTTTTTTTTTTTTTTACAACCTGGAATCCCCTGTTAGAATATTTAAAATCTATCAACATTCTTCCCTCAAACTAATTGGAACACAACACAGACCATTTATATCATGCCTACTAAAAATCTATCAGATCCGATATGCACCACTGAAAATCTGTTTGAGGACCTTGTTGTCCTTTAATAAAAATGTATAATAAAAAATCAATAAATAAATGTACTTGACTCGAGACAAAAATATAAAAAGCAGTCTAAGAAAAAAAAAATCAATAATTAAATAAAGACAATTAATAATTAAATGCATAACAAATAAATATAATTTCTGATGGATCTGTGGGAAGAGGTATTACAATTTCTGTACAAGTTCTCCACTCATAGTTAAATATCACATAACACATTGTGCATCCCTACATTGCCTGAGGTTCTTTTCAGTGTACTGTGACCTCAGTGGCTGGAATGCGAGTCAGCCTTCACGGGTGCACTCTCTCTAGTTTTGAGGACCCCTCTGCAACGAGTTCAGTACATACAGTTCCAAAATAACCAGGATTGAATAATGCAATTAAACACAGATTTTTCAGCATTGCACAAATATACTAGAAACTAGACGCAACTTGTATCAGTTAATCCCACCAGCAAAAAATGACCATGTGTTTGGAAACAGAAAGTGCAAAAACTCCTAAAATGTTCAGGCTGTGTGCGATCAATGCGATTTGTTTTCTAATAGGAAGACATGCGCAGAACAGGGGTTTGTGCTGTGCCAGCCATATTTTAATTAGACAAGGTGCTGGCCCCCACTAGTGCAGATGGTCGCTAAAAGGGCTGTAATTAGCTCTTCTTAGTAGATAAGCCCCTAAACCTCCTTTATAGTACATATACATTTAGTACATTGTAACAACTCTTTATTTATTAGCTGGTAAATTGTAGTTACACTGTTTCTTACACTGTAATAAGGGCTATGTCAAAGTGTTTCTGGTAAAATTGTGTGAAAAGCATGTTTACCTGCATTTTTTTAAGGTTGGGGAAGTCTCCAGGAGAAATCTGATGCTCCCTCTCAATTCGGCTGTAGATCTCTCCCAGACTGTTGATCAGTTCCTTCTTCTTGTTCTCTTTCCCAAAGACTGAGGGCATTTCCTTCTTCAAAGAACTGATGATATAGGCATGTACCTGTGAAAATGAAAATCTCAGTAAAATCAGGATTACCACCTTGAAGGTGTCGGACTTAAGCCAAGTAGTAACATTGGATAAGTCAAAGAGTCAAGGATTTGACTAAAACCGTGTTGTCATGAAATAAGCAACATTTATATATAGCTTATTTCATTAAATAATATGGTTTTCCAATAAATATTATTTTTCACCCACCACAAGACACAATGCATCCACTCATTATTGAGGTTCTCTTTCAAGGGAACCAGCTGCCTCCAAGTTGCTGCTTTCAGTCTGACAGGTACAATACCAAGGGGGCTTCCTCTACTAGAGAGAGCATATCCAGTACAGTTCTTTCACCAATTAGCTAATGGAGGCTTTCATGCATACAGGAATTTGGCACCCAAGTTGTTGTCAAATGACAGCTTTATGTTTGACCACCGACAGAGCTGTCTTGTTAACACCCAGCAGAGGTGGACAGCTGTTTGTAACTTGTTCAAAGGAATAGGTCTCAGGAAATGCAACTAGACAGACCTTTTGTAGATTTTTAGACACTCATAATAGTTCATCAGATTCAAGAGAAAATAAATTCACTGGAGAGTGGAAAGCTCCTGAAAAGGCAATTTAATCTTTAAAAAAGGGCTCTTCCCCTTGTCCTCTTGGAGATCCTTCAACTTTAAAGAAAGCACAGGGTTGAAAGTAAAGACATCAGCCTGAGGACTTGAAAATCTATACTTGGACTTGGGCAGTGCACATATAGCAATTTCAAAGAGTTCAGACAAATTAAACATTCAACTTTCGTTTACTGCCATTGTGCAACTAAACAGTACCCTGAAACTGGTTGTGTCAGGTGAATGGCACAATGTTAATAAAGACTTAAGAAAGCTTTGTAGCCCAAATCAATGCTGTGGGCCTAATGTAAATATTCCTTCTATGGATAAGATTTAGGCTACCTCTTTATTGGAAATAAACAACAATACAATAAGAAAATAAACAGCACTGCACCAGTAGATTAGCTTCAGCACAAGGTACATGTAATGAATAACATTAACAGTCACACAAGAGATGCAGTCATACTATATTCTGGAAGGTTATGGACAACAAATCAATGGTTCTCTGGTTCACCATTCACATCCCTGTGCCCTGTGTTGTACCATAAACTTGTCAGCATTAAAACAATTGTTCACCTTCACCAGCATTAAGTGTCTGCGCTAATTTGACCCTAAGATTTGCAACAACGTTACAGTGCAGTAGGGAAAAACTGATTCAATGGAGCGTTCTATGGTAATTTCACTTCTAAAGTAACAAAGAGTGCTTTGTGAAAGAGCAGTGGACTCTCAGTGATGAGGTGCAGATTTTTATTCCATGGCACTGATGTTTTATTACCTTATTGTTAGTTAACTCAGGCTGAGGCAGAACAAGTGTTAGGTCACCAAACTAAGGCACACGATGTTCTCTAGGGAGGGTATTCATTTTGCAACAGGGGGGAAATTATGGGAAGCAGAGGCATCTCAAAGTCCATTACATTTTCTGAGTGTTACCTTAGCAAGCCTGGCCCTCTTGATGAGGTCGTTGAGTTTGCGAAGGGCGGCGTTGCGTGGCAGTGACTGGATGTCCTTGAACAGATCCTGCTCCTCGGCCTCGAACAGCTTGCGATTGTCAGGGATGAGCAGCGGGTGTGACCAGAAAGAGCCAATGTAGACACGGATTACCTCGGGCGTGTTGACAATCTTTCCCAGCGACCACATGAGGGCGCCGTAAACGCGCATCAACTGCTGAGTCTCGATCTGGTCTGCCTTGTTGAGCACAACACGGATCTTGTCCTCATGGTTCTTCAGGGCCTTGATCACCTCAGAGAACTCGTCCGAGATGTCAAGCTTGTGGGCATCAAACAGCAGGATGATGCGGTCCACACGCTCAGCAAACCACTCCAGTACAGCAGCAAAGTCGTAGCCTGGAAGAGAAAGACAGAGAGTATGACATTCATTGGAGTACGGTGTCCATAACCAAGAGCCTTCCTTTTTGATATGGACTTGGACTGGTGAGTCAGCTGAAAGGCAGAAATATAATTAACAGAGACCTATGAACTCATTAGGCCCGGGATGGGACTGGGAGTATCCCATCAAAGCGCTTTTAAAAGTGTTGTTGAAAGGCATTGGGGCTCTGGGATTTTATGATATAATGTCTTCCAGGATGTGACAGCTTTTTCAGAACCATTTGTGGCCTTGGTCCCACTTAATTTTAATAACAGAGTTGTACTTTTTCACCTTAACTAAACAACCTAATAAATTGGCCTAATGGCATCTTCAGTGACATTTAAAAAAAATCTGCATTACAGTTTTAAAGAGGTTTAGAAAGTTATATCCGAGTAGGCATTTTTAGGCCTTTTTAGGCATTTGGAAATATTGCTAAAGCTTGCCATAGCTAGCTCACTGGGCTGAGGTCTGGCTGCATGACTCAGCACCAGGGAGACTCCTGTGAAATCCTGGCTTCAGATTGCTGGGAACTGTTCACACACAGACACACACACTTTCTGTCTTCCTCTCGCTCATAGTGAGTGATGACAAAAGTTTGCATTAACTGGGTGACTTTTCCTTTTACTCCCCAGCCACTCTGGCAAATGGGGAATGTAAGCGGGAGAAATGGTGATGCAACATGGGGAATGAGGTCCCTCAAGACAAAATATATTCTAACTCACAACTCAACAGATTTTGTGCTTAAGGAAGTCTAAGAGACAGCATATATCCATGAAAATCCAATACCCCCAGTACTCAGGCCCTTTAACAAACAAACAATCTCAGCTAAACAATGTAGGCACTACATTTTCTCAGTGATTTCTAAGTGATTTACAGCTCAAAGTGCAAGTGTGGGTTTCATGAGGAGTATGAACATACTTTTTTGTTCTGAATTCCAATGAGAGACAAATGAAAGTTTATTAGTTATTAGTCTTAGTTTATTACAATATTGTGTCCCAAGGAGGAAAAAATTACTCAAGTACTCAGTTTAAATTATATGATTTAAACACAGATGGACACCATGGACAACGTGACAATGTAAATCTGTAAAAACAAATAAGCATCAGCCAGAGCTGGCTCTGCTGCTCACCACAAGATGAGATGTGCAGTCAGTGTTTCCTAATGGCTGTTTTGCTGAACAATTAGTGTGTTAATATTTTAAATCAGGGGCATGGAATATGGCAGGCACAGTGATTTTTCACAGAAAAATCCCATGTCAGCAGGAATGGTGGAGACCATCCCTTTTGATTCATCAGTTTCACAAGGGAAAAAACTTTATTATTGTCTACAGTGCTGTGGTCAGTGTACCCCACTTACTAAATGTGGGAGAGTTGCATATACAGAATATCTTCCAATGTAGTTGTAGTCAATACCCACCCACTATCTAGGTCTCCCCTTATTCTACAATAGTTATTAACCTGAGAGAGAGTTAAGTAACATTTACTTATTCTATGAAACATTAAACATCTCCACATCTTTGCAAACCTATAACCAAAACTAAACAAATCATGTGATAAGGCAAGACAATAACAGCGGTGAAACTGGGAAAGGGGCTTGGCATTAAAGCAGATAGAGATTTAAGGGTTAATGTCATTCATTGTAACTTTGTTGCCTGTCAAGAAGGACAAGGTAGTGCTTTGATTTCTATGGGGTAAGAAGCTGTGGCTGTTATGTGTTATGTAGCTGGCTTATGAGAATTTGCCATCATCTACAATACCTCCGTACGGGCATTTACGCAGGCAGCTATAACCACACACATCTTCTGTAGCCTCTGTTGACAGGGGGAGAGACAAACAAACAGCTCAAGAATCAAATCAGGGCAAAATAAAGAAAAGGATGTAGTGATGCCAACAAACACCTATAAACAGAACAATAAATGAACAAGATATAAAATGAAAAATGAGAGAGAAAGAGGAATTTGTGTCAGCTTGGCTCATCTTTTTGGCATGTGTTGTTGAGAGTAAGTAGCCTAAAAATGTATTTAAGAAAAAAATGATTTGTGAACCAAACTTTCATTGCTTGTTAGCCACATTAGCATCATAGCTTCAGTGTAAAATTAAATAAGTAAATAACAGACACCAAACATGGCTTGGCTGCTCGACTACATTTGGGGTAAGTGGAAAATTGTGTAATAATTTTAGAAAAATAATTTTAAAAAAATAATAAAGAAACTTCTGGGTCAATCTAGATTCTCAATGATTATCTCAAAACGCTTGAAAAAGTTGCCAATAGATGTGCAAATGTAGGGGAAAAAATTGTTCCAGGGGAGTATCCAGCGGATTTTCCCATGAACCCCAGCTATTTTGACCTAAGCCCCTATTTTTTGTCTTTAAGGTCATGAAAAACATACATTCAATCAAGTGCATCTAACCTTTTGACTTGTACTATACATGGGATTATATCTTACATCGCTCTACACACACAACCTAGCTGAGGACAGTATGTCACGTTGTTGACGGAAATGGACGGACACAAGCGCGAGCTATTTTAAAACATTTATTTACATTAAACAAGTAACAAACACAGAGCTACAAACAGTATGACATTAACAACCGACGACAAACAAGACGTTCCGTACAGCGTGCTTTGTTTTTTTTATTGGCCATACGTGTCAGTGTGTCAATGAAACATGGCGACGGTTATAATTACAAAACAGCTCAACAAAAACGTGACATGAGGCAGTGGAACAAACACTTTGCCCTGCAACTAAAGGTTGCACAATCATGACGAAGTTGTAGATTATGATTTTTAATTATATAAAAAGTGGAAGTGTGGGATTTAAATGCATTTCACTTCACTTGCGCGCACAAGTGAAAAAATATATAGACGAGATATAGACGTTTTATGTGCGTCTTGTGCATGTCTTACACGGCCGGTGTGAATTGAAACGCTTGTTTAAATGGAAACGTATCTGTTGACGCTAGACAATTGCAGGTGTCTGTTGGCTCATGTATACAGAATGGGGCAGTTAGCGCTCTCCTCCAAGCACATTAAGCAGTCCTATGATGTTAAATTAGCAGCATTTTTTTTTTAAATACGATGGCTGGTTTTACATGTCTTGGAGGAAGCACGGGTTAGGCTTCGCTTTTCCAGGTTGATAGCTGTACGCCAGGGGAGACTCAGCTAGAACTGGATCTGACTAAATGAGGAGTAGGGGAGTAAGGGAAAAAATTGCCTTATTCTGTTCAGAAGGTAATACCACTAAGCAGGCTTGATTTATTAGACCTCATTCATTAAATTAAAATGCAAAAACATATTAGACAAGAAGTCTTACTCTCAGAAGACAAATAAAATCCTGTGTCCGAAGGAGGAAACAAATACTCAAATACTCTGTTTAAATTACTGTATATGATTCAATTAGAGACAAACCATGGTCAACGTGACCATGAACGAGTCAGAGTTGGCATATGGTATTTAATTTAATCTAATTTAATTATTGGTTGAATACCCAGAACATAGTACAGTGGATGATTATAAGAAAGGAAGAATGAAAAGATGTTTAATACAAGAATGAGAAAATGCTATATGTATCTGCTGTTATTAATATATGGAAGGCCATCTAGTTTGCTGAATGTGGCTGGCTGAATGCTCTGAACATTTTACATGCCCTTTTTTGTTTGAGCAGGGAATGCAACAGTATATTAAACTCCATCTTGTAAAGTATTTGTTAAGTATGTACATTTGTAAAGTAAAATGGGTATTCAAAACAAATAACAAAATCTCAAATATTAGCAAGTGCTGAGTCACTCAGAGTATGCTATGCTCACTATTTGAAAGTACATGGTTCTTTTAAAGATACACCGCAATAGTTACAAAGGAAAATACCCTAGTGCAGTCTTGTAACCTTTCCAACATTTACGAATTGTAACTCACTATTTTAAACCTCTCTTTGGTGCTAAATGTAAATTAAAGAGATAACAGGCCTAGAACGTATGACTAAAATATTAACTCCCAGATGTCTGATATAGCATTGCAGAGCTGCAGGTTTTGAGTGCTAGTTATACCATATGCCATCTCTGCCTGAGGCTTCACATAAAAGTATCAGGCTCACTGGGAGGGAAGGATGGCAGAGTCCCTCACCTCCCACTGCTGTGCATCTTACCAGTCAGGTGATCACATGGCTGATGTGGTGACTTAGCACATCACTGAGAATTTGCTGTAAAATAAAATAAAAATGACAGCCACAAAAAATGTTTCACAATGTCTCACTTATTATGAGCAGTGTTTGGCCAGTGAGTTACACCTCCACAGTACAGCACGGACTGTGGGCATCAAGGATGATACTCACTCAGTATCAGAATGTACCCTGTTCTAATATGCCTCCTCTGACCAAAGCAACCATAAGGTGCTCCACTACGATGTGCAAATAAAGGTATATACAATACAGTACATGCGTTATAATATAATACAATGCTTTAATTCAAGAAGTACTTGCAGGGAACGCTTAGTGGGACAGCAGCAACAGCTAATTACACACAAATATAAGGAGAGTTTTTACCAAAACATGTCTGACTTCATAAGATCCTGGCTCTCAAACATCAAAAGGAATGCCTTAAACCAATCTAATCCAATACTCTACATTCTATAGAACAACAAGTGTCAGCCTCTGGAATGCAAGTGGAGCGGCAACAAGGTAAAAGCCTTTCTCTTGCACCCAACCCAAGTAGGACAGGGCAGTGGCACTGATACCTCTCCAGCTGATACCTGTCCCATTAACTCCTGACAGACCTGGCACTTGGAATCACAATGTTCTGGTCGCAGGCCACTGAGTTACTACAGTTTTTCTGTACTAAAGCAAAGCCACTTATAGTGGCGGGAATAAATCTTCACTGTCCTTCTCATGTGACATGTGAAGACATTTCACAGCGAGTAGTGGCATGAGTGGAAAAGCTGAGCTTGATTAGGTGCTGCTAAATCCAACCCTCACACTGAGCTGTGAATTAGAGGGTTCTTGTCACCATGCATGGGGAGAAAGAATAAGGTAGAATGGCAAAGCAATAAACAAAGGCCTATTTAACTGACCAACTAACTCAAAGGCCCCGTTTCCACCTGGTATTAACATGCATCTCGAGTGATCGGATCATTTGGTAGTAAGGAACGTATATGGCCACATTGCATTTGTAGTGTAAACGGTAATGCGTCTCAATGCATCCCGCACAACATCGAAGGACCGCCCTAAACAGAAAATACACAATCATTCCTTCTTCGTCTCCTCTCTTGTTTGTTCACAAGTTGCATTAGTCGACTTTGTCCGTTCGTTCTAAACATTTGGAAAAGCCCGTACATGAACAAGAGTTAGCAGGGAATTTTGTCTAGCAGATGCAGCGAGAGACCGACATAATAAATGCACACCGCATAAGTGATGCAAGTAGTCACAAAATCCGAACACAAGTAGTCACCCGTGACGAATGAAAAAGCCAGGTGTAAACGGCTATGCGTCTCGTTTGACCACTTGTGATCCGATCACTCAAGACGCATGTTAATACAATGTCTACAACGAATAGACAGTATTATTAGCTCCACTGTGTGTGAAGCAAAAGTACATCTGCAATAACAGGATTCAATCGCATGCACAGAGTCACAAACATTCCATCAGTGGTTTAAGGAGAACACCTAAAGCCCTTTTACATATAGGTATAATATAGGTAGGTCATAGAAAAAAAAAGAAAAAGAAAAAAAAAACAGACCAAAAAACCCAGCACATTGGTTACATAACTCTTTTGCTATAGAACTTGTCATTCTTGTTATGGTGAAGTAGCATACAAAACGTCCATGACTTTCAAATTGTTCCTGTGCTGAAGCAGCAAAAGAGGCCTGATTTTACAATTAATTCCTCATGCCCCAGTATAAACCCACATGTTCACTCACAGCAGCTGCCCTAAACTTTTTTTTTTGCTTTTGCTTATGTTACTCTCAACACAAATAGAGACATGGTTCTTTTTTTACCATACAACCAACCAACCAGACAGAAATGTAAGTGAATCTAATCTAATCAGTTCAATTGGTGCATCATGACCAATGGCCAAATGGAAAGTGCTGATGCTAGGCAGTCAGGACTATTACTATGGTATACCATTGCTCTAATAACCCATGCTGAATAAGGGATGAAGTAACCATGTGCTAAAAAAACACAATCTAATGGGTAGGAGAGGTGTGGTGTTTTATACAGGGATACTGAGTTATATAGTGATATGGTACTGATCTTAGATGTAAAGTGATGGAGCCAAGTCACTTACATGCCTAAACATAACAGAACTACAAGATACATAGTAGCCCTTTTCTTTGCATATTACATATTTACATTACATTATACATGACAAGAATAAGTTCTCCACAGAGCTGCATTACAACGAATTCTATTCATCAGGCAATTTATGATGTAATGCTGTACAGGCTTATGCACAAGAACAAATATTTTCTATCGTACAACAGAAAGTAAGAGATCAAGAAAAATGTCAAAAGCATATGTTTAAATATTTTATGGACAGATCTTTCAGTTGATGCCATAGCAAGGGAAGACCTTGCTGATGTTTAAACCTAACGCACTATGATGATCTCTGATTGAGCAAAGCTAATAAAACACCTCAATCTCAAGATCTTTTCATGTGAATTCAAAGCAAATGTCTTTCACTTTTGAGCTTCCAGATAAAAATGTTTCAACCCAAAATGTTTTTATTCTGGCTGGTCAAACAATTAAACCTAGCTGAAAGTTTTCAAGATAGCTGGCTTTAATCATAAAGAGGCAGAATAAAAGATAAATTCCATCCACACAGACTAGCATACAGGCTCTAAAAGTTGTACCATAGCCTAAACTATATGATTTCATACCTCCATCATTCAACATACAAACACTATGTGCTGTTCAATAATAATTTTAGCTTGTTGGTAGAGGATGATAATGATACAAAAGTACAAAATAGTGTTCAAATGGCTTTTTAAAAACGTGTGTCAATGTGTTACCTCTGCTGATCCTCTGCTTCTCTCCAGACAGGATTCCTGGAGTGTCAATCACACTGATACTCTCCAGAACAGGGTTGGGGAGCTGGGCACACACAAATCTACACACACACACACACACACACACACACACACACACACACAAATGTATGATGGATCACAATAAGATAACGCAAACTACAAACATGAAGTAGGGTGCAATAATTATTTTAACCATACTTCAGTTTCTATTCACTTGGTGGTAGCTGGTTGAAAAAAAGACAGAAAAGCTTTAAAGCCTTATGGCAGCCGAAAAAACTGTTTTGCTGTAGGATTTCAGGGCAAGCCCAACTAAAATTTCGCACCTGGTCCTCCCCTCAGGTTTGCTTTAATCCTGTGGAAAACACTGCAGACCATATTAAGAAGCTGCAAATATCCCAATGACAGGAGATGTGCGTGTAGTGGATATTCTGGTGTGTACTGGGAATTCCCTCTTCACTCTCGTTTTTAACTAATAGTACTCTCTATATGAGGTACATAGATGCAGTACATAGATTCATTACGTGCTACACAGGCATGCATTTTCAATTGAATCTACCTGTGATGTGCTCTCATATTACGCCATATTACCTCACAACTGTTTTATTTATGATGTACAACAAATGGCCTACCCTAAGATGAATGATCTAGAAATTCAACTTTTAATTTAATACACAGTACATACAGTATGTAATGATCTTTAGGCCTCTTTTGACCAAGACCTCAGCAGATTAAACACATCATAGCAGCTGAGCTGTTGCTTTTTGTAGTCAGGAATGGTATGTCTATAAATACATCTGAAAAAGCAGTTGTATGAGTAGCTCATTGTCAACACTGAATTTGTGTACATACATTTATTGTACAGAGTCTTTTCAAATACTTTATAATCATAGTTTTTGTCAGTAAACCTGTTTTACCTGTTCTTTGATCAAAAAATGTCAAATCTTAAATTTTATCATGACCATGTTTGAAGAATCATCTGTCTGTGACAACACACACTAAGAACCAACTTAATGTTCTTAAAGCATTCTGCTGGATTGCTTTTTCTGCACAACAAACAAGGCACCATGCAAATTTCTCAGCCCCTTCAAATAGTGGGAGAACAACTCGCTTAGCGATAGCACCTGCAAAAATAATCAGTAGTCACACACATCTATAGGAATGTTCTGTACATGGTTACAGAGAACATTATTCTGTCCCAAAAGTGCCACAACATAAAAACCATTGTGAGATAGTAAACTGCTTTAAAAACACTCTCTACATGGTGAGACTTCATTGCTTGACAAGCCAATAGCGTGTGAGGGAGATCATGTGACGTGCCAGGATTCGTTGATGGCCAGCAAGAGATCAAGCAGCATGGAATTTCAACCAGTGGAAGAATGTGGAGTTTGGTTAGCAGGCTGACAAGTCAGAGACTGACTCAGAGTCAGGTGTCTACCATGATATCTTCCAGAAGTGGAGAAACAAAGACCTACTGCTTGGAACGTAATTTTACCTTACTTGTAAGTTGCTTTGGATAAAATAATTTGTTCAAATAAATAAATAAATGTAATTGGAAGTTACTTGTCAAGAATTTCCCAAATTTGTTCTATCACAAAGACCGTCATAAGATAGTTGATCATGTATCACTTTGAACACTATAATAAAAGGGATATACATTGTACATTATGTATCAGGGCTAGTTTCATTAAACGGTATCAGATAAAAGGGGCAAACATTGTGTATGTCTACCCACTTTGCTCTAAATGTATAATTAGGGTATTTGTAAATTATATACATGCTTATTAGGTAAATTTTTAATTTTAATTTTAATAATTTAATTTAATTTAAATTTTCTCCCGATGTTTAGTCATTGCCACCAACTAGTTCTTCTCTATCATATAACAGCTACCAATCGGGGAGGGCGAAGGCTGACACGTGCTTCCTCCGAGACGCATCTTTTCGAACTGCTGCTCATGCAACGTCACAGGGCAACCGAACGCGCTCAAAGGAAAGCGCAACTGCCCTCTTCCGTATGCACAAGCTCTCAGATGCCACTGGTCAATTTTTTATAGAAAAAGATTCCCCTTGTGGGCCTGAGCGGGATTTACTGGAGAGCTGGTTCTTGTCCCTTATGCAGTCAATCCCTAAGATGATTTTAATACAAGAAGGTTTTTAGGTAAACTGGACAAAGACGTCTTTGTTTTCACAACACATTGTAAACCAAATGCTTTACAAATTTAATAATTTGTTGAGAAAGTTTTACTATATAAATTGGTGTACTTGAAATGTATAATGCAATATAGAAATGTTATAAAATGCTATATAATGTAAAACCAGAGATTATTATGTATTGGATATATTATTCTTGGTTTATATTATTCATAAATATACTGACCTGTTGAGAAAAGCATTGCCAAAAGCATTGAGCTTGCGAAAAGGCTTCTTTGGATCCACCACCAGAGCGTTTCCTGGTATAAGGCCTTCTATATCTCCATGCATCACGGCAATGAAGGAGTCTGTGGTTGGCTCTGGACCAATCCGCATGCCTGGGAAGTCCTGCTCTAGCAGGTATCTATGGTGAGAGACACACCAAAATGCAATAGCTTACATCATATGCTTATATGTGTATTATCTTTTACTCATTGTAAAGTGAGTAAAAATAAAAGGTATTATTACATGTAATACAGCAATGTGAAATTGCAGCAACCTAATGCCCAAGACAGCTAATTTCGGTTGCATCTAATGAAACACTCAAAGCACAGTATTATGCATGTGCTGAACGTTGCCAACACTGTTGACTAAACACAACACAGAGCGATTGAAAAAGTGTGAGGGCAATGTGACAGCATTTGTGTTTACATCAAAAGCAAAGCTATCTATCATACTACAGTTATCATACCATTAATATTTCATACTGTCCTAGCCCTACTTTGGATAAATGTGCCTGCCAATTGAATAAATGCAAATGTAAAAAGGAGAAGTTCTTTTTGCTTGGAGCTCTGTGATCAGCCTACTCACCGTGTCCGCCATGTTTGGAAGATCAGGTTTTGCTTGTAAATAAATCCAGGACAACTAATTACTAACTAATTACGACAGACCATACCCATGTAATCACATATTAAAATAACAACAACAAATTGGTTATTGAAAACAGACTGTTGAAACTTTGACTGTCACGCTGCCAGGCTGGCATACGACACAGACGCGAACCATACAATTAGATCGTGGCAGCGGGGGCGTGGCCGAGCGTCGGCTGCCAACGGAGAGGGGCGGACACGGCAAGGTGACAGGTAATTGCGTGAGTAGTCTCACCTGCGGATGAATTTCGGCTTCCCATTTATATGCCTGGGAGCCGGAGCGCTGAGAGAGAGGAGCTCGTAAGCGGAGCAGAGCTCTCGCACCAGACGAAAACCGTGACGATAAAACGGCGAAAGCAGTTTCATGATTTTGCCTCGTTCTTTTGTGTGTTTAAAGCCTTTAATTTCATAAACCTGAAAAGTACCACGGAAAAGGGGAAGGCAAAAAAGCGAATACATTTCAGCTCCGCTTCCCGCGACCTGTGCCTTTGACTCCTCATTTCACCACCCACCAACCAAGGTCATCACAGACATATTTATTAAACACTGATTTAACTACACACAACATGCACCACGAAACACGGCATGACATGGACATTAACCAACGCTGAAGACTCAAACACAGGGATACTTAAGCTAACATTAATCAGGGGAAATCAGACGGGAAACAGGTGTATACACTTAACACAATCACACAGGGCGGGACTAGACAAACATATACACAAACACATGGCTCATGGCAGCCATCACCATGGAAGCAGTCGTCTTGACGACCAGCACGCGCCACCAGCTGATCGGTCCTATGGCTCTGCGACCATGACTGACAGTTCATGTGCATTAGTTGCACAAAGTAGCATATGTGTTTTCATAAAACCATGTTTTGTAAAAATTTACTGAATCTAATGGAAGCCATAGCCAATTTTATCAGGACAAGCTTGTTGTTAACATATATTAAAACTGTGAACAGACAATATTCCTTTCGAAATTTCCCAACTTGACTAATTAGTTGGCGAACCTATGTAGCTGCTAGCTGATTAAGAGAAACCAGGAACCATGCCAGAATGGTATTGTAGCATACTATAGGCTAATGTAGGCAAGCTAGCTTCATTCTCATGAATACTGGGTACCAAATAATGTCTTATACACTCCATCTAGCGCATTATATGCTCACTAGGGAGCCTTTTGGAATTCAGTCCAAAGCGAACATGCAAGCACAACCTGGGAAAGAAATTACATATTATAACACTGCCATCGCAACACTGTTCTGTTTAGCTGATTGCGCCCCGCAAACCCCCCCCCGTCGCGCTTCCTCGGCGCAGCCTCCGGAGCCAGCCGGGATCAAAGGGGGGTAGTTCGCTGGAATCTTTTTTGGGGGGGGGCTATGGATGGCGTGGCCGAGTTCCCGGACGCCGCTGGAGGGTGGCCCCCGGGTGTCAGACTCCGCCCTACTGCCAGTCCCCAGGGAGGACGTCGTAGCACTGCCCCCGGGCTTCGGGGACGACAACGTTCCTCCGCCTCCAGACACCGCGGTGGGTGGCCCCCGGGTGTCTGTCGCCGTGGAAGTCTTCGTCCAGCCTCCGGGCCGCCACCCGGACAAGGAAATGGGCCCCCCGGGCCCCCCAAGACTGCCTTTTGGGCGCTGCGGGAGCTCTGAGGGGCTCTGTCATGCGGCCGTGCGCGTGACATAGCGTGGCGGTCGCCATGGCGATGGCCGCCACGTGCGCGACCACGCGCTTTTGTTTTGTCGGTCTAAGTGGCCCTTGTCCCGTGATAATATCCTGTCCACCTGTGTGTCGTTTGTATGTAATCAGTGTCCCTATTCAGTGTCCTTGATTGTTTGTCTGTCATGCTGTTTGATGTTGTGAAGCTTATATGTTTAGTGTATGTTTAAACCTAGCCCGAGTCTGTGCGAATAAATATGTTGTTCAGTCAAAGTGGCTAAGCGATTGTGTGCGCACCCCCACGCCTACACTTCGTAACAGAATACATATATACAGTCAAGCCGGAAAGTCTGCACACCGCTTTCACCTTCTCCACGTTTCATTACATTACAGACTTATTCTAC
>JAOUQW010000023.1:4189710-4202377 GCA_028565825.1 Olivaichthys viedmensis
TCCCGAAGCGTGTCTCCCAAAGGTAAGAGCCTCATAGGCAAACCTGTGTGTGTGTGTGTGTGTGTGTGTGTGTGTGTATATATATATATATATATTTTTTTTTTTCAGTGTGAGATTAAGTTAATTAACCACAGACATTTTTTATAACCTTTTTTACCAAGAGTGCCAATAATTCTGGAGCTGTATGTGTTTATATATATATATATATATATATATATACACATACTGCTGTAAAACATACAGCTAGAGACATTATGGCCTGAACTAGGCCTTTACTCTGACATTTCCAGTTGGAGTGGAACACAGTCTTACATTTAGCACATAAGAACATTTAATTCATACATAAAGTAGAATAAAATGTTCTGCATGAAGGAGTAGTCCAAGATCCTTTGCAAGTGTCTCCAACCTTTTTAGACATTACATGAAAAGACTGTTTGGGCCTTGTGTGGTGCAGACCTATCAAACTTTTTCTTTAGTTCGGTTTGTTTTGACAGATGTGAAAACTCCACCCGTACTCAGGTGCGCACCAAAACACCGAACCATGGGCTGCCAAAAATCAGGGGTCTCTGTCCTCGTCCAAGTGAACCACAACTCAGTTTGTTACTGGTGGGAACACAGTTTTATGGTCCGCACTAAGAGTTAATTTCATTTTTGATATTCAATATTTTTGGGCTCTAATAACTTTTAAACGGACTGTGGTAGCCAGTGATTAATACTAATGATTCTACAATCTTTGTGAAATTCAACATACTACCCTTTTTGTCTAAATACTGAAAAATATAGACCACCTCTCCCTACAGAACAAAAAACATTTATTTCCAGAGCGCACATATTTCTTCTCCTTTTAAATGGCTTAAATACATTTAAGGAATAATTTATAATCCCAACGAACAATATAAATGGGTCTAGAAATATGGTAATAGGCACCATAAGTGCATATAACGTCAGAGAAATTGGTTTGTTGACCTTACACCATGACTTGTATTGGCACGTTATTAGCTGGTAGTTTACAATTAGGCCTATATTATTCTATATTTCCTCTAATAAAAATGCACTTGCATGAGCTACAGCGGTAAAACAAGCTCTATGAGAACCAATAAGAAATGTCCATCAAAGAACACAGCACTAAATTCCTGACCAATCGTGCGTGCAGGCAATTTGGTGCACTTAAAAATCATTGCAATGTGAAACCAACCAAACCAAATGAAAAAGATACAATGTCACAAGAAATCGAACTCGGTGCGGACCTTAGCAAACAAATTAGGTGTGAAAACAGCCTTATTCTCTCCAGGGATATTAATAGTAAGAGTACCGATAATTTTGAAAACAGTGTTTTGCAGAAAAAATTGCACTACTTAAAAAAAAAACCTTTTATGAAAAAATATTGTGTTAAAATAAAACTATACATCCCCATACGTTTAAGCTCATAATATCACTCATTGCATGTGTTATTCTTTTTATATGTTCACTGTTGGTTATTTTTCATGAAGGGTGCCAATAATTCTGGAGGGCACTGTATAAACTTGTTTACCCAAACATCCATACTTTTACAGTGAAACTAAAGGTTAAAACTTCTGGCAAGATTCTACATTTGGTACATAAATCCAGTCTAACACAAGCAAGAATATCCTCATGAATCCTCCATGAGCAAGTGAACTGTAATCTCAAACAGCTGCAGTATCTAGCTAGTACAATAAAAATCCAAATGAGGATCCTCAATATTTTCTAAAATGCTCCACTTTTTGTATAATGAGAAATGAGGATTGGTAGAAACTTTGCAGATAGCCATGTAACTCGGGTGAATACAAAGACCTTAGTAAGCAGATAAAATTACCCTAAAGCACACACGTGCTTACAAATGTGCTGATGAACACTTAATTGCTGGTTTCCACATAGGTTATATGTATTATTAATATATTTTTCTTCAAATAAAGTGTGTTTGATCAATTATTGCCCTATGTCCTAATTGGCATGACTACAACAGGGTTAAGATAAAGCCAAGACAGGACTTAATATGCAAGTGATGTTCATTATGGAATATTTGACTTTAAATGTACCATATGAAAAAGGAAATACAGAATAAGAGCAAAAAAGTTCCCTCTTTGAACCGTAGATGAGATTGAGGTTATTTAGAAAACCACTTTGAAGTGATACACTTAGTGGTAAGACGTATGACAGCCTTGTATTTTACACTGGACTTTCAAGGCACCAGATAAACTAAAATAATGGTAAATAAACAATCTAATAGTTCCCAGTGTCATCCTGAGGATAAAAGCATCTAATTCTATGCCTCTTTAAAACTTTGTTCTATTTTTGTACAAATAAAAATACAAAATGGGTACTTTAATGTATACATTACAAATGTACTGGCTTATTCTTGAGACATGTTGCCACAAATACATTTCAATGAAATCAAATGTGAATAAATAGCAGTTGTAAAAAATCACAATAATCCCAGACCATACAGTGTACAATCAATACCTTTTAAGCCCTCACGAAAGCTCTGGTACCATGCTTAAAAGTGTTTGACTTCAGCTTCAAGCATTAGAGGAAAAAGTCAGAAATGGCGACAAATCCACTTGATGCGTAAGAAAAAACATGAGTCCACCATCTAATGAAAATGAGAGAATAAGTAAGTCCATTCAGCTGCATCTTAGTGTGTCCACTTCTGTTTGCATCATAATAGGTGATAAATCTAAGATGATAAAATTCAGTTATAAACCTCACAAATCACAAAACCCCATGGTGTTATTATGAAATCATAAAACAGTTTATCATCAACACACCATTGTCTGCAGAAAACCATTGTTTACCTATTCAAAATATGACATGCTCAGGAGTGCAACCGGAATTGGGCAATGAGAGGAAGATGATCAGATGAGTGGTGGTGACTGGGCAGGCCATTCACTTCTCTGAGCTCGGCTTCACTGACCAGGGCCAGCCTGGCTAGCAGCTGCAGACCTCGTTCTGGTGCCACACTACATTCTGGGAACAACAAAAGACAGAGCCATGGTAACTGGCATCCAGAAGTGCACTGCAGTAAGTGTACAGCAGCAGACACTGCAGCAAGCTGCAGAATCAAGTCACATGGCTACAGGATGTTAGTGCTTCTGTATTGAATGTGCTTTTGCCCATCTGGAACAGCACATTTTTTTGACAAATGTTTTATTTCTTGAAACATAAATTTGTTGGCAAAATGAGTATGCATCATCCGGTCAAGTACACGGGGGCGTGGAGCATTCATTTCTGTGTTTTCATTCACGGGTTTAGAAAATGTAACGTGCAAATGTCTGTGCTGACCGTAAGTTTATTATAAACATGCATTGCCACTGTGTATGATCACAAAGTTTGTTAATCCGGTGAGATTTTCACTCCTAAACTGTGGCAGTTGGAAATTTCACAAAGTTTGAATTTTAATTAATATTAGAAAATAATGCAGGTGGGTACAAACAGAAATAACTGCGGGAGCGGGCGGGAGTGGGATTAAAAAGGCAAAAACTTTTGTGTCTTAAAAAAGCTGAAGCTTTCAAATACTAAAAACAGAAACAAATACCAACATAGCGAACAAATACTCAAGTAGTCGAATTATTCGTGCCAGCCCTACATTACAGAATTCCAATGTTTGCTTTACAGGGGTTTAAATTGGTATTTTAAAACAATTTTGGAGTGTTTGTTTGTTAAATGCATGCTTATAAAGTAAGGCACAAATTTACCTGCCATAGGCTTTTGCAGGATATTAAACCACATCCAGTTTCGGGTTATTCATGGTCTTGTACAAACACAAGCATTAAAGCAGTTTAATGACAACCTCGAATCTGGTTATTAATTAAATTATAAATAAGTCTTAAGTCCTTTAACTATTAGTTTGATAGCTAGTATTCTAGCCATACTAGCTTCAGTTACCCATTTTCCTACACCTGATAAGTAGAAGGCATGATTTAGGGTCATTCAAAAGGATCGTATTTGAAGGTGTACTGTGCATAACCTGTGACTTACTAATTACTGTATATACGCAATGCAGTTTTGGGAATGATGATTTAAAAATCAGTGAGTCTGCAAGCAAGCCTTGATCCTCATAAATGAGCACTTAGTTATAAGATAAACTTTCTAAATTACCCTTACCATGTCTGACGGTAGGTAGATGAGTGTTTGTACAAGGCTAGTCTATACTTATTTAAACCGGAGTATACAGATACTCTAGTATACAGAACTGCAACTTTACCAACTTTTTATTCAAACCAAAGCAAACAAAGCAAAGCAATCTTGTGTGGAGCTCTATTTAATCAAATGGAACTGATTGATTGAGACAACTCTCTCCCTCAGTTTTTTTCGTACATGAATTTTTACAGATTGTTGTGATTAAAAAATAGTCATGCAAAAATGCTTGTAATCCTGTAACCTGTTGAAATAAGTCAACTGAAGTGGAAAAGCATCACTACCCACAGCATTCAGTACAGAGCAGTCTTATTCTATGCAAGGTTATTTTGCACCGCAAGAACACATTTCACAAAAAAACTCAACACCACAAATAAAACAAAGGAAAATGTTGGAATTTGCCTTTAATAAGGGACTATGTATCTGAGCAATGTATTTGTTGTGTAGTAATGGTACCAAACACTCATCACACAATGACCTCACCTGTCCAATTTGCCTCGTCCCCCTGAGCTGGTGAATAGAAGATGTAATCGACGGTGATGGCTGTCCGTGAGTGGCAGGTGGTGATTTCAGGATGGCCGCTCTCCTTTAGGTAGTGAGAGTATACCGAGGTCAGCTTCAGACTGTGTTCAATTCTAGGTTTGTTCAAGCTAGGAAATGGCAAAGAGAGGAAGTCATTCCCAATATCTGTGCTGGAAGTGACGTTACTTCCATCAGCATTGTGTAAAGCAGCAATCTGCTAATAGTATTAAGTATTAAGACATTCAAATGAACCTAACTGGGAAGTGCTGTATTATGAAATTGGTTTTACAAAAAATAGGCACAAAAAAGATGTCTCATACCAAAGCTATTTTTTAAATGCAGTAATATGTACTTGAACTTGAATTTACCCTTTCAATGAAGCAAAAGCTTGTTGCTCCGATTCCTTCACATCAGGTTCTGTTGTGGGGGCTGGAAAATAGTCCAGTTTAGTGTATTTGAAAACAGAGTTATTTTGGCTTGACATTCTGAATACTATATAAGCACAAATTACTTAACCAAATTTCCATAATCTCTGTAGCTATGCTGGACAAAACATGCACTATTTAGCATGCACTATTTTATTTAAAGAGCAACACCAGTGACATTATTTGAAAATGTAACAAAAACATGATCTGTAACTTTATTATTTCTTATTTTGATCATGTCTGAATGTAGACAAAAGAAATGTTCCTTTACCAGCATATCTCCCAAAAACATTGCAAGTTGACATTAAACTTAAGTCATGTGTCATGATGTCATCATAAACTAAAGGCACGGGTTATTTGATTGACAAGCTGTCAAAACACATTATTGTGCTCGTCTATCCGACACTAGCCAGTGAGAGAACATCCTCGTATTATTTTAGGGTGTCAGGTAGTGGTGGGAAGTTTACCAGTATAAATGGTAGTCCAGTACCAAACAACAAAATGTAAATCCTTCCAGAAATGAAGCAGTGATTTTTATTTATTGTGCAGTCTAGGCCTTTCAATTCACACTGCGCCTCCACTACGCATCGAGCATTCATTTTCTGTACGTCACAAGGTCAAGTGGTCGGTGACGCAAACGAAGTTTGACGAAGTGGGGTGTGACAACTAGTGCTGAAATGATTATTCGAGTACCTCAAATAGTAAAAATCCTTGATTAAGATTTTACGCCTTGAAGCTTTGTACAACATATTTCCCCGCGCCCGGCCAGGGGACAGGGGATTCAGCGCTAGGCTCTTCTCTCTTCACTTGCGCCTGATCGATTGACAGTCACTCAGACGGTCTCCGTCCTCACTTCGGTGCCCCATTTTGCATGTTTTTCCACTTCCTCTCTCTTCTTCCCATCTGACAGCGTTATGCGAGCTAAAGGGAGAGGCTCTCTCTCGTGAGAAAGGAGCGCACGGTTGCTGGTGGGTTCCTACCGATCAGGCTGCCCGCGCTGAGGTCGGGGGGTCTTCGTACCGCTGCGGGGAGAAAGAGAAAAGAGCGCGCCCCGCGAGCGTAGGAGACACTTCCTTTCCTCAGGCAGTCCCCGCCGACCTCCGCGCAGCACTCTTTTTCGAACGCAACCTCAGATCAGAGACGAGTCGTTGAATTTAAGCATATTACTAAGCGGAGGAAAAGAAACTAACAAGCATTCCCTCAGTAGCGGCGAGCGAAGAGGGAAGTGACCCCTGAAAGAATTGTCTGCATGTTTTGGCAACCAAATTTGGGATATACTAATTGTTTATTTTTGTTATTATAATTTATTTCTACTGAAGGTTAATAATAAGGTCCTCGCAAGGTCTTACAAAGCTCTACCTCATTGTAAGCATTTTTTCCCAAAAGGTTATTCTGAAGTCTGAAGAATTCTATGGTATGCTACATATTGCAGTATTTTTTCAGTAAAGCCCTAAATAGTATTGTGTGCACTTGTAACCCAGTTTTTGATCGTGATATTTTTCATTAAATATCTCATTTTATTCTGTAAACAATGTGAGATTTTATTTTTTATGTGTAGACAATTTGAGTTTATATTTATAATCATTTTTCAAGACTTAACAGTTAATTTCTTAATAAAAATAACATGTTCTTTGAAATTCTACGATTTTGTCATTCAAGTCAACTCTTTATAATTTTTTTTTTTTTTTTAGATTACTCGATTAATCATCAAATTAATCGGTAGATTACCAACATAATCGTTAGTGACAACCCTAGTGACAACAGGAATATAGATAGTTGGGGTTGCTCTTTAAGACCACACACAACATGTTTTTTTAAACTAAGTACTCTAGCAAATCCTTAGGAAATAATAAGAAATGAAACTGCCTCTTGTAGACAAGCCCTTAGTTTATAAATAAATAAATAAATACACAGATGAGTGAGTGAGTTATGGGTCACCGTTGATTTGGCCTTCATACTGGCACAACTGAGAGATGCCGAGGCTGGAGGGCCAAATAGGCGCAGTGAGGGTTCGCTGCCCACGAGGGCTTTCTTCCTGTCCTGATACCTACAACAGAAAGAGGAAGTGAGAGAGAGGCAGCTAAAGAAAACTTTATTCTGAACAGGGAAAAAGAAGATAGTGTCAACTATAGCTAGGTGTCCTCAAAATGCTCATAACTGATTACATAACATTACCTGTACAGTGCACAACAGCTAAACTTGCAGAATAGCTGATTTTTTTCAAGGCAGCACTGATTTATTTGTTATCCTTACATTTTTCTACAGCAGAAAAAGTAATACAGAATATATTTGAAGTCAGTAACATGGCAACTTTATTTCCATAGCCATTTGCACAGTTCTCCCATTGCACATGTCAACCATCAGAATGTTCAGATTCTTTTTTGTGATTCTGTAATAAGGAACGTTAATATTAAATCAAGGTGACAGGATTTGTGGCATAACCTTGAAGATGATTTGCCACTTATTGAAGGGCCTTATCAGTTCAGAACTAAGATATTTAACATGTGTGTAAAGCATTACATTTTATCACAGTCGTCCAGTAGGCATCCAGTGTGCTGATATTACATTTTCATATGACGATAATTGGCTAACCTTTTATTACGGTTTACATCGCATTTAGGAAACACTTAAGCATCATCATACGCCATCACTTCTATCTGACATTTGTTTACTAGTAATCACTTTTTAATCTTAGACAAATTAAATGCACAGGTTGTAACAATAATTTTGATGTGACCACAATAATAATATTGTGCATGTTAAATATCGCAATGTATTATCTAACTAATTATCAGCATGTGCATATCATCCAGCTGCCTTGTTGTTCTACTAGTGCAATATTTAAAAATGACCTGGATGACTAAAAACCCTTATAAAGATATTGTACAGTTATTACAGATATTTAACCACCAATACAGTTAATGGTGAGACTCACCTTCCCAATGGGCATGCCTGCATACTCCAGCTTGCTATCTTTAATAAAGGTGTAAAGGGGACTCGCAGGCACCGAGTTAAAGTCACCACACAGCACTACGGGGCAGATGGTACTGTCGTCCTGCCATGCTACACGTCTGATCTCGGCCAGCAGCAGAGCCAGCTGTGCTAGCTTGATGTCACCACGACGTGGGTTGTACAGCAGGTGAGTGGTGGCCACGCAGATGTTGTGTTCTGAGCCTGATGCCCCCAAGGGCCGCAGCACCACAATCAGGCCCACATTATCCCGGTCCAAGATCGGGATTCCTCGGCGGAAAAACTCCACAGGGTGAGAGGAGAACAGCGTGAAGCGAGAGTTCTTAAAGGCCACCATGCAGCCATCAAGCTTGTGGCCAGTTCGCCGTTTGTACTCACAGTGGTAGCCTGCAAAGCAGAAAAGAGTGCAAACTCAAGGATTAAACTAGGCTTCTATATAAATCACAATTTTACGAAAGGAAAGTTTTGCACACAGTGATCAACGAGGAACACTGGGCTCTTATTCATTTACATTAAAGCAGAGAAAAATTTCAACCAAACGAACAACATTTCAAAACACATTTATAAAAATGCTGAATGGGCCTGTCATTTAATGTAAAGTCCTGAAACTTGGCCAAGGTCTCCCTCTAGTGAAATAATTAAATCATTCTCAACACAACTTTGATTAAATAAGTCTATTTAACTTAAATATGAACTCAACAGCATTAGAGGCAGTTTGTTAGTAAACACAATATCACAAGGTGAAATCAATGTGTGTAAAAAGTAAAAAAATAAAATAAAATTAAAAAGAGTGAAGAAGTGAAGAAAATGTCCTGTTTTCTAAAAGATGGGGCTTATATACACGCGTTAAAGCACCAAATTAAATGAGCTTGCCAAAATCTATAATTGAAGACATGATTCCTAACATTTCCCTGGAAGCAATGTTCACTTCCTTATTACAGAATCATATTAGCATTAATTAATGAGAATGTACATGGTTCGCTTGATTTCTGTTGGCTTAAATCACATATGAAATTATGGTTTTGCATGGCTGACTCTAGTGAAACAACACCAGAACACCATTAATTAGTCCAGTTGAGTAAATGTTAAATATTATGTACCTAGAGATTCTAGACTGGGTTTGATCTGCTTTTGATAGTGATCCTCTTGCACCTCCTGAAGACACATTATCTATGGAGACAAATGTAATTTCAACACTAACCACACCAAACATACTGAGGACGCATTATATACAGTTAACACAAAGCCTAAATTCAAAATTAAGGTTCCTTTATCCATATGCTATCTTCTGTTGAATAAACTATAATTTTCTCTTTCAAGACCTTTGATGCAAGTGCAAACTGCGTCTACTACATTGTAATTAGTTACGGTTGTCTAACCTCTAAATCTTCAGCCAAAATAAGAAAAAGCCTGTTATTGTCACATGCTTTGCTACATATTTCTTTTAATCATGTCACTGTACAGATGCCATTTTATACAAATCATATGCATTCCACATTGAAAATGAAAACAAAAACCCAACTCCTGCTCATGTCCAAAATATAAGAAAGTGTAGCTTAACCTACATACTCAAGACGACTGAAATACACAACTCACTTACATCTGCACTGTGTTGCTCCAACTCTTTGACGATGTTGGTGAATCGGTGGCGCCACTCCAATAGAAGTGGGTTACAGTGTTTGTAAAGGTAAGAATTGCTGAGAAGTAGTTCTTGGGAGAGAATATTGTAGGACATCACTGAAAAGTCAAATGGTTGAGCACTTATGCTTTCATCCTGCTGTGGCCCACAGCTATAGAAATCAGTGAGGTCCTCCCATTTTCTCTTTAAATCTGTATAAGGAAAAATGGAAGTTTAAGTTCAGGGCATTTTATGGAGTTTAAAACCAGACAGTAGTGATGAGCCGTTTGACACCGAGGCATCGAAGCTTGATTCACTATTGCAAAGCACACAGTGTTGACGCTGTGTGTTGAAGCTTGTATCAAATTACCATTATCACGTGACTGATGACGTCTTTGAACTTCACTGAAACACCGGAGGGAGTTTGACTGTTTCAGAAGTTTTGGTACATCTTTTGCAAAACTTTAATAAGTGAACACACTTATCATAGGATCAAAATGAATACATATAGCGCTCTTTCTTTAGTGCACATAGGATTGAAACTATGAAGCCACATTTTTATGAAAACCACCAGATGTCACTGTGCTCTCTTTTCAATGCGCCAAAGTTTTGTATCTTTTTCCAGACACAATCAGGAAAAAGCTTCAAAAGCTTCACAAGGCTTCGTCCGCCCATCACTACCAGACAGTACCTGTAAACATTCTAATTTAATATTAATAATTAACTACAACAGAAGTTACAATGCATCATCACCTGATTTAGTCCCTGTACTTTTTGGGCTTGGGGGAAATTTCCCTGGAGGGAGACCCCCCATGCTGGTGACATTACGCAGCCATGCAGGACTTGGCTCCCTGCTCTCTCTCGAAGCTGAGCGCTTAGGGCTAGGCTGCACACTTTCACCTGAGCTCTTATATTCAATGCTCTTCTTCCTTTTGAGAGGAAGGAAGAAGGTGCTATCAGGGTGCTCCATGAGTCCCGGTGAGAGATGAAGGTGCCTTTGCGGATCACTGCTGGGCAACACACCGGGGCGCGTCCACTCGCTCCAGATGAAGGGTTTGGGGGGTCTGGGGGAAGTGAAGGGGTTTCTGGTGGTGACTGGTAGAAATGGATTTGTCCAGGATGAATACCTGGGCTGGTGTGAGTGTCTCCAAACAGCAGCCGGAGCAAAGCCCACTGCACTTAGGGATCGGACAAACATGGGTTGACTGCAAAGAGAAAAGAGATCAACTTCAGCTAGACCAATCAACTAGACAACCATCTTAACTCAAGTTTGTTGATGGTGGAGTGGTGGAATGCTGATGTCCCAGGGTGCCCCTTTGCCTGTGTTACCTTCTGGCTCTCCAATTTAGTTATGCTGTCATAGCTAGACCGATCGGAGTCCCCGCTTGCACTCTGATCACAATACACACCCTTTTAAGTCACTGTATGCTCTTATCACACCTAATAATCTGTTCTCTCTGTCTGTCGAGCTGCATGTGCACTCTTTCTGCCCTATGTAATACGGTGTCAGATACTGACACACTTCTCCTGCTCTGTGCAATTAAACTTATTTATTGCTTATTTTAACTGTCAATAGGGCAAGCATGAATAGAATCGCCGTATAGAACAACGAGGACACAACACTCATGTGACGCATCCGGGCTAAGGCCGTGTTCACAAGGACTTTTTGGTATCCGCCAAAAAACGCATTGATACGAGTTGCTGGTTTGTAATAAGTGTGTTTGTGAGCATAGATTAATTTTTTTTCGCTCAAGCTGGAATCATGTGACCGGGAAACTGAACATGGATACCCATAAGCAAAAGCTGCTCGCCATGAGCTCTCCTTACAGATTTTAAGAGCTGGACTGTACAGATCTAGATGCGAGCTGACAACCACGATTAGTTTCTCTTCCATCTTCCTCAACACCGATGTGAATGACTGAGGCCCCATGCAAAACCATTGTTCTCGTTGAAATTTACGGTAGTGGTGCGTTTTTTTACGGATACCAAACAGTCCTTGCGAGAGCGGCATGTGGCCAGAAACAAACACGAGTACGAACACTTGGTTTTGCACATTGTTGCGTTTCAAATTGACGCAAAACGTATCACAGCGCATTTCATAACCTAATGCAAGAGTGAGCTGCATTCTGAGCGGCAAAACTCTCCGTCCTTCTTCTGAGATTAATTCAGTGGCCACACACCCCGCTTCCTGCTTATTTATTTATTTATTTATTTCGCCTATGCAATAAGTACAAAAACAAGCGCTCCTCGACTGTTGACATGTTTATTGTTGTGGCTACTGTAATAATAGCAGATATGGTTTACTGACACTGAAAAAGTTCTCTATTGCCCCCTTAAGTACAGAGGCTTATAACCGCCACAGTAACGTTACAACGCATTAAGTATATACACATTGCGATGCGTTGGCCAGATGTTGTCATTTGCGGTTGCGTACTTGCGTGAAATATGCCTAAGACTTAACCGTCTTCTACAATGGATAATCTTACCTGGATACTGTAGACTTGCACTTCCTAAGAACTGCTGCTGTAATCAGACAGACCATCCTATTGGGCTTGCTCATCGACGTTACGTCGCACTGCATTATGGGATCGTTCCGCCATTTTGGCGTGGTTAGTTCCTTGTTTACATTCTACAAACACGTTTACACACTGCGGGAGCGTAAAGAGATTGCTGTTTTATTGTGTTTTTTCGGACTTGTAATGCTGAAAAAGCGAATCTAAGAAGAAGGGTTTGTATCGCGACAAACTCCAGAGGGATGCCAAGCGACGGTTTATGGAAAAAAATGGTTTTTATTGACAAATTTTATTGACGAATTCCCAAACAAAAAGTGGAGTAATGATCTGGATATGCTACCTCATTACGTTTTCCGGATATCTTTTCATATCTAGGCCCGAGTGCTTATTCTTTTGAGTAATTTAGAGCAATAATAAGTCACTCGAAGCCCGTTTACAGTTTACAAATGGATCAGTGCAGGAGC
>JAOUQW010000023.1:4239164-4249458 GCA_028565825.1 Olivaichthys viedmensis
GCCCACATTCCATATATGATAAAAAGTAAAAAACGCAAAAAGTGGAGATACATGTTTTTCATTGGACAGTGACGATAGTTAAAGATTAAGTGCACTGTTGTCTATTACCTAAAATAAAATTAAGCTACTATGTTGTCATTTAGCAACTAGTTTTCATGTTCATTGGCCTCTGACTTAAAAAAGATCTCTCGCTTTCTGAAGTTTCACCACTCGACACAGAACACTTGCTTTACCAACCTGTGACTCTCAGGGAACAAGTCAGAACTAGTCGAGGACGTCTCAGCCAATCTTTGGTCTCAGCCTTGATGGATCACACGGATTGGAGCTGTGCTGTCCAAGGTCCTGAACCCTGTGGGCACACTAGCAGAGGTCAGTAGGGGGGCCCTTTTTTCACCAAGGTCAAACCTAAATAGATAGCTTTTAGTTATAGCTCTTTCTGAAATGTGGCACTCAGCAAAAGTAACTCAAGCTTAGTCAGCAAAGGAGGAATGTGTGAGCGTGCAAACTTCTAAGCAACCTTAATGTGCATAAAAAGCTCACAGCTGCATCATAAATCCTACCTTAAAGCCATTTTCTGCCCACCACAGAATCCCATAAAGTGAAGTTCACTAATTGTATAACATATCAATGCTCCAGTTTCTGCTGACAAAAGCACCATTTGGTTATAAAACATGGCTTGATTTTAGTTCATGCCCCCACCCCACACCCCTTCTGGACACTTTCTGGCAAATCAAAGTACTGAGATGTATAAGTGATGTGAAAAAATCACCTCTCGTGATTGAAACCCAGCAGGGAAATATGGAAAGCATCAAATGCCTTCATACAATGGATCTACGTACAATAATAAATTGCTATTTTTAAACAGCACACTAATAGTGGTAGTAATCGTTTAATACTTTTACAATGCTGAATGTGTTTAGAAATATTTTAGATATCGTCGCTGTCCAAAAAAAAACGTGTATCTCCACTTTTTGCGTTTTTTACTTTTTATCATATATGGAATGTGGGCAAAAACCTCCATTTACCCCACAGCAGTTAACATCTAAATGACCGATGAAAAGCTGACAAATCACACTGTGATTATATTGTGTATTTATTGTGTTCCTGAAAAATTGGAATTTTGGAAATACAAAATTTGTATAGGTTTTATAATAATTCAGATTAGGATTTGAGCAGAGGGTCTTGCATGTCTATGAAGACGTAAAAAAACCCCAATAATTAATGAATTAACACTGCAATTTTAAGGAAAACAAAGTAACTAACCAATAGAAACAGTGAGAAAAAAAGCTTTCAGAAGGTCTTCATTTGTAATACTGAGTTTAAAAACCAACATTGTGTTCTCAAATATTTGATAGTGAATAGAAGGAAATGTATGGTTTAAGATGGGGTCAGATAAGTACCAGCTAAAGACTTTCGTCTTGAACAATCAGTAGATATACATTTTAATTTTATTGTAAACAAAAGCCAAAATTACACAATAATGATGAATCAATGTGATCAGTCTATGGATATGATGTCAGATGTATCTAAAAATGTTCATATTTAACTGTGATGTTAAATACTACCATTTTTAAGAATCAGAGACCATGCACTATAATTTTTATTTTTTTTAAAGAAAAGAAAAAAGCATTAATTATGAAATGTTTTTAGTGAATCTATAGATGTCAAATCTATTAAATCTCTTTCTAGTTAAATGTTTTGGATGTATATGAATGAAAATGTGTCTAACCAGGCGTATGAGTGTTTGGAGCAGCAGAACAGTTTGCTGAAGAAGGAGGTTCAGCTGCTGCTTGAAGAACAGAGATGCCTGGCAGAGGCACTCAAATTACACGAGCCTCGGTGTCCTGTCCTAAACAGCAACATGCTCCCACCACCGAGGACCACTGATGTAATCCCTCCCTGAGTTTATATCTAAACAAGATAATAGCTATAATTTACTGTCTTCCCCATGTGGGTAGTTGGTTTTATAATATGTGATCAACATTGTTAAATGTATTTATGTTTTAATAATTACAGTTTTCCTGCATACTTTATTGCTGGCTAACCCTTTTGGACACAGACAGACAGACTTTCTTTCAAAAAATTTTTTTATTTATTTATTTATTTTTTACATGAAGGGGTCACAGAGCATCAAATTAAAACTGATCTAGGATAAGATTACTTTCTGGCCTCAGGGTCAAAAGTAATTTCTAAGGCTGTTTTTCTTACTAACCACTGTAAATGAAAGAGTTAAAAAATATTCTTTAAAATGTGGTTTGCAATTAATTTAAATAATGTTAATAGTGTCAAATTGTTTTTTGGCAGCATGACACATGATACTTTCGTTTCATTTTAACTCTTCAGGAAATGCATTATGTCAACATTATGTATTTTAACACACATGAAATGACCTTTACGGTTTGGTCCTAATAGACCACTTGACCACGAACCATTTGTCTGGTACACCACTTCGCAGTTAAGCTACTTTGGATGAGTGCCATGAGAATGAACACTTCTGCTTTAGATGCACTGCGTACCCAAAAGTACCCTTTTAGGTTTCGGGACCTCATTTTAGCAATGATGCCATGTTGATTATGTTGTTGAATTTATATATAGCTGTTCTTGACAGGAATTTTGCAGACCTTATACATGTAATATGAGTATTTTAGTTCTTTTCCGCCTTACTTTTAATACCTAATGTGTCCTTGTGTGCGTCTGTTTTATGTAGGTTACATAAAGTATACATAAAATGTGATGAATACAGTTGACCATGTAAGGAAGCAGCAAAACTACAAGTGTGGTTTTGCCTTAGCTTAGATCTTGAATTTATGGGTGTAAAAATGTATAGGTCTTCTCCAAGATACAGTATATATGTTTTTGTTAAAAACTTAAAATAAAAAAAATCATGGAAACAAAGTCTGATGCAATGATTCTATAATTAAGTTGCAAAAGTAAATTAGTATAGGGGAGATGTACAGTATGTTCGGGACAATGATCCATGTTTGGGAGGAGTCCTGTCCATGGCGTATCACTTCTCAAAACATAAACAGATACACACATTCAAAGAGTGTAGAGTACACACTTCTTTGTTTCTCTTCCAGTTTTCTCTTCTCATTTGAAAAGTCCTAGAACTGGACACTGCTCGGGTTTACTTTCATTTCTAAGAAAAGCAAATTGTTAAATGTAGCGTCAGCTCCAGCATCTCACATACATTTCCATTGAAACTATTATAATCACGGCAACACACCAGAATGAAATTTACCAGAATGCAAATCATATCTATGAAATGATACTGAAAGAACACATTCAGGCATTGATAGCTGTTATGTTGCTCTACCCCCTAGTGGACATCATAAGCATATTTCTGAACAACAACCATTAAAATCCTCTTCAGACCTGCCTAAATACACGTACATATTTACATTGTAAAGGATTGTGATAGTAGTTCAATTGAGAACATTTATTGTATACACAGTCACACCACCTTCATGTGAAAGACAAATCTTGCCATTGTAACATTATTCTTCATTATTCTGTAGCTGGTATCCTTTTGGGTGTTGCTTAATTATTTCCTACCAACATAATACTTAATATTTGGCATTCAAACTCTCCAAAGGGTAATTTTTACATTAGCCATGGCTTACTCTTCTTTGTGACATCCAACATCCAGCATGGGAGACTTCACAATTTATTTCTGAACTAATCATCGTCATAAATTCTAAACTATATTTGCTTTTTACCCAAATTAATATTCTAGATATGCAGTCCAGTCAAAGAAAACACTTGTAACAGTACTACCTGATGCTACTCACTTCCTCACTTGTCTGAAAAAGTGGAATGAGCGCCACATTCCCTACACTGTAGAACTATTTATATTTATATACTATATATTTCCTATCCTGTACCTGTAATTGGGCACTCCATTAAAGCGAGAGAGAGAACCCTCCTGATCAGTTTCAACCCTTTGGAAATGTGGCCACTTGCAGTCCTGCGTACACAAAACTTAGTAGCTAGATCCCTCAAGACCTCAGCATGACTGACCTGAGGTTACATTTGAAAGACAATTGCTTACATTTCTCGTTTACAATGGCTATTATCAATTAATTGACCATCTTGTAATGAATACAGCATTTATTGTTGTTTTGTATTGAACAGATACAAAATAGTAAGTTAATTGGGAGAGAAAGCGGGAATGAGAAGAAATCATACCAGGAAAAACTGAACCAGGATGCCAGAGGAGTAAACAAGCCTATAGGACTAAACAAGTTAAGTGTGATTAACAATGTAGAGACAAAGTTGTTAGCATTCTCCCACCTACTTAAGTTAATTAACTAATGTTACATATCATGGGGTTTCAGAGGATGGGAGGTAATTGGTAGGTTTACATTTACCTTTACACTTCACACACACATACATAATTTGGTGGTAATTTAAATTTTTTACATTAAGGTACACTAAACCAACATTGTACTGCATCATTTAACATTAACAAACCATACCTTCAGCATTAATAAGTCATGTTAACAAAGTAAAAGAAGTAAGTTAACACCTGTATTAATTGATGTTTTAAAAAATATATATATATTGCTGCATTACCTAATGTTTATTCTAATCAGGACTAAGAGTAAATCCCCAGAAAAATTGCATAAATTAAAGTACAACATGTTAGTAAATGTTGGTACTCTCACCCACCATTCAGCCTCACTGAGGAATTTTGCCAATTAACCACCACAAACAGATTAATTAGGGTATTAGTTCATATTGGTTGTTGTGGAATTTATTTTACTCATGAATAAAATTAAAAAACAAAATGCCTGTGTTCATTATTTGGTTTATTTGGTTCATTATTAAAAGAAAAAACATTTGTTCATGCAAGTGTTACTTTGTTAACATTACTTCACTGCATAAAATTATATCTTGAATAAAGGCAAATTTATCTAATATTTCTCATTATGAAATTATTATATAACAAATATTAGATTATTAAGGCTATTTTTAGATATTTTCTACTAATTTTAAGTCTTAAAATTAGTCTTATTTTGTTGGCAGCTACTGATCAGAAGGTCAAGGGTTCACGCCTCTGCACCGCCATGCTGCCATTGTTGGGCCCTTAACCTTCTTTGCTCCAGGGGCGGCATATCATGGCTGACTGTCATGCGCGTGGCGGTTGCCATAACGACGTGCACCACGCGCCCACTGTTTGTGTTTGTGATTCCCTGTCGTTTGTTCGTGATTAGTAAGTGTTTAAAAAGCCTTCTTGTTTCTGTCCAGTTTGTGCCTGATTGTTTGATGTTCTGTGTTGCAGTGTGTGTGTGTGGTTTAGTGAGCTGTTTGCAATAAATGTATATGTTTGCAAAGGCTTGCGCTTTGCAAGGTTTGCAAAGGCTTGCCATCCCCCCTGGGATAAGATAGGCCATGCTGGACTCCGTAAGGAGCAGGAGGCGCGGCGGACCCAGCTCGAGGAGATGGCTGCCTTGCTGGCATCACTTGAGGGGGGCTATGACGGCCGCCAAGGCCGTCCCGGACGCCGCAGGAGATGTGGTTGAGCTCCCTGATGCTGTAGGAGGCGTACCTGATTTCCCTGACGCCGCCAGAGACATGGCCGAGTTCCCTGACGCTGCCGGAGTCGTGGCCGAGTTCCCTGGTGCTACAGGAGGCGTGGCCGAGTTCCCTGACGGCGCCAGAGATGTGGTTGAGCTCCCTGACGCCGCAGGAGCCGTGGCCAAGTTCCCTGACACTACGGATGGCGGCGGAGTTTGCACTGCCCCCTGACACGGTAGAGGACATCATCGCGTTGCCCTCAGGCTTTGGAGACAACGACGTCCTTCCACCTCCCCATCCTGGGGAGGACGTCATCGCTCCGACCCCAGGCTTTGGGGATGACTGTGTCTTGGAGCATGTCATCGCTCCACTCCCTGGCATGGACATTGTGCCCATGGGCCCTGGCCCCCCCTCCCGCCCGTTGTGGGTGCTTTGGGGGGTTCTGTCACACGCATGCCGCCACGCACCCACTGTTTGTGTTTGTGATTTCCTGTCTCGTCATGTGATTGTCCCCACCTGCATGTCGTTTGTTCGTGATTAGTAAGTGTTTAAAAAGCCCTCTTGTTTCAGTCCAGTTTGTGCCTGATTGTTTAATGTTCCGTGTTGTGTGTGTGTGTAGTTTAGTGAGCTGTTTGCAATAAATGTATGTGTGTTTGCAAATGCTTGCGCTTGTGTCCTGTCTCCCGCGCTACATGTGACACTGACCCTGCCCTCTGACCCCTATTAACTAACAAGCTAGATAAGCGAAGAAATGAATTTCACTCTGTCAGTCTGTCTTCCTCCTAAAAATCTAAATGCTACATGTCATGACATGATGTAAATTAAATGAGTTCTAAAAGGTGCAACCTTTGCAAGTGCAGTTGTTTGGTTGAAGAGGAGGGGAATATCGAGTGTTCCCCAGTTCTCACAGAGCTTCCATAATCTGCTGTAATAACACTGTTGCTTCCTGTTTGGTAAGTTCTTGATAATATCTGCTGATGTTTGTCCATACAGTTCTGGAAGCAATTTGGGACTTTTACAGGAAGCAACAGTGTTATTACAGCAGATTATGGAAGCTCTGTGAGAACTGGGGAACACTCGATATTCCCCTCCTCTTCAACCAAACAACTGCACTTGCAAAGGTTGCACATGGCAGGCGGAGAAGATGCCATTCTTCAGACAAGAACCTACGACCTACACATAACTTATGACAAATACTATCAAACTCCCAGGCTGTGGCTTTTTGGATATAATGAGGTTCACGTTCAATCCTCAAGAAAAAAATTTATAGACTAATGTTAATTTGGAAAATACTTTAAGAACACAGCAATTTTATCATATAATTTTTACCCTGCATGTTGTGCTGTTTCCCAGGAAAGACAGCCCCTCACTGTTGATCAGATGTACGAGGACATCAGCCAGGATCATGTGAAGAAAACCGTCACCATTGAAAACCACCCACACCTACCTCCTCCAGCTATGTGCTCTGTGCATCCATGCAGGTACTGAAACTCTGACAACCTACACAAAAGGTGTTTTGTGAAGCCTTCTTGAAACTCCAAATTCTAGGCCTGTATTTATCAAGCCTCTCAGAGTGGGAAATTGGTCATAATTCTTAGTGTGATGCAATTTTGGTCCTACTGTTACACACATCTCGTCTTTGATCCATGTACATGGGTGTGCTTGCTTTAGCACACTATCACTGTGAAATATACAAAGTGGTAAAATACACGTGCATATGTTAAATACATGACACATGTATACTGATACATGACAGTATAAAATGCCTGTAAGGATACACTCAGTAGGCAGAGATAACTGGAGAACGTCAGCACAACCGCTCAATTACAGGATGATACCGTCATAAAACACGGAAGGAATTTCATTCATAAATTGATTCTACTCCTCACTGAAAGTAAGTCTAAGAAGTTTGATAAAGTAACTTTGAGCTGTGAGGAATATTACTCATAAGAACACCTTTAGCACAATTCTTAGGAATAATTCTGAGAGGATTGATGAATACAGACCCTGTTCTCAGTATTGCAAGACTGTGCTACTAATTAAATATGTAGTTCAGATCAAGAAATAAATGTCTACATTTAACAAACATTAATTTAAGGCAATGTTTAAAATATGTAGCATGAAGGCTAAAAGCCTTGCCTGACCCTCCTTTTGTGGAAATAAAGCAGCTTGCCATTAGTTTATTATAAAGTTTTATAAGCTATTGAATACTGTTTCAATACTGTTGCACCATTCTCTAAACAAGTGTGGTTCATCGCTTCAAAACTTTCAAACCCCCTAAACCCAAACACTGCCAGTATTGGCTTTTATCTCCTTTTTTGGGGCAATTCGTGGGCAATCAGTCGGGCAGTGGAGCTTTAGCTTTTACATTTGAGATGTGCGTACCATTTTTCTCCAGACATGCCGAAGTGATGAAGAAGATAATTGAGACAGTGGCTGAAGGTGGAGGAGAGCTTGGAGTTCATATGTATCCTTTCTTTACCTTTTGGCTAGTCCTGCTGAAGACATGCTAGTTAAAGGTAAAACATTTAAAATCATAGTTTAGAAAACATTGCCATTGATTCTTGAATATAACACATTTTTGTGTACTTGTTTTTCCAAAATATTCCTTCATTTCTGTACAAGTATAATTAGAGGCTTTCACTTCAATATTGTTTACAAATACAATATGCTCCCAATTTTTTAGAGCTTTTAAATTTAGCTCCTTTTGTTATTGAATATTTCAGAAATTCAAATTCCTGACTGTTGCAATAACCTTTGAACAAGTGCCCCAATGTATTGTTTTTGTTCCCTGCACGTGCATTTATGAATTAACACTAACATTATTTTACTGTACTGTTAATGGAAGACTAAAAATTCAAAATATTTTTTCTATTTTAATGCTTCCTTAAGTATGTTCTCCAGGTACCTCCTGATTTTCTTGAAATTTGTGCAAGCTGTCATTCCAACAATAGAATATGATTACACAAGACACTTCACTATGTAACTTCAAACTTCCCAGGATTACAGCTGCATTTTTGAGTTCTTCATTAAAGAGGTCTGTATAGTATGGCAGTCTGCAGGCAGAAATACTTAAGGAATTTTACATGTATAAAAATGACCCCTTTGCATGGGGAAGAGATCTGTTAAATGATTGATTGCTACATTATTCCCAACTGTAACTTCGACATGGCAACATCGAGTCTCATTTTCGGAGTAAGTCACGCTCCTCCTAATGCTTGTCTCATGCTGAAATGTTTTATATTCACACTGGATTGAAACAAGACTACCAGACACTCTATGTATTACTGGTCAATAAACTGCTTAAAAATTAATTTCTTCTGAATATTGGCATTTCTTCACTGAACAGCGCGGCTCGGCAACAAATCCGAACCCAGGGCAATCTGTATCTTGGCCGAGTGCGTGTGTCGATTTCCCATCACATAACTCTACCCCTGAAAGTAGGAGGAATATCTCTGGAGGTTACTTGATGGGCACGAGTTCGAAATTGAAACCACACATGTATTGTTTGATGGTAAAATGTGCATGGCGCTGCCACGTTATAGAGTGTAAGCACGAGACGCCGCGCATTTGTTTAATGGCTGCCCGCGCACCTAAACACAGCCAAGTTTGAGTGCAAACCTTACCGACCAACGTTTAAAAAAAATATATATATATATATTTATTTAATTAATTTAAAAAAAAATTCACTGTGCATTTTCTGTGGCTGAATCTCAAATGTCATTCTACACTAAGCATGAGGGCACCAGATAGGGCGTTCAGCTCCATTATATCCGTTATACCCTATGTAGGGCGCAAACAAAGTGAATAGGAAGCCATTTGGAATTTGCCATAACTTGAAGATGGTGGATTTTACTTGGATCATGGGAAAGTAATGTAAGATCAAGCTAAATCGCGATAAGAAAACATTACTGTGGGAAAATTAATAAAAATGAATCTGAAACATTAATTTGCTGTTTAAAACTGCGATGTTTCCTCTTAAATGTGCCAGAAAAAGCACATTTGAAAAAGAGGAAGAAACTTTGTCAGACAGTCACTACACCACTGAAGGTTTTTGTGCCGATACAGAAGAGTTTTCAGCCAGGGACATTAATCAGGATGGTTCTGTGACTATTGCGTTTTACCAATCAATGGTCTGCACTGTTTTTAGCTCCACCCATATGTCCCGGCTTGGCTCGGTAGTACCTGGGCAAGAAGGGTAACCAAATTCAGCACGGGTACTTGGGTATGGCACAGCTCGCCATGCAGTGGAAATGGCATCAACGTAGAGGATCACAGGTAATTTGCCGAGCCGTACTGTCCGGTGGGAAAACGCCAATAAACAGTGTACGGTGTTGCACCTGTTGAAGTGGTATAATTTATGCCAAGTTGTTTGAATTATTTGCGATTTGAATATTGGAATTATTGTCTAGGTTCTAGACCACTGTTGTATTGAGATGCTGCTGTAGGTCTACTTTACTAGAACAGTTTTTAATATTCCACAGCCAACGTTAATAGAGTTTATAACAAAATGATTGTGATGTATTCATGGTATGGGTGAGCGATATCACAAAGACATTTTAACTATACACAATATGCATCACAATAATTTAGTTTAGCTGGGGTCTGGTAGCAAAGCAGTAGTCCTACTTATAAAAAGTTAAACAATGTTGTTTTTTTGGGGGGGTTTTTTGTGAACAATTGTTTTTATTATACAGTGCCCTCCAGAATTATTGGCACCTTTTGTAAAAATGATTGTATTAAATAAATATTACACAAAATATACACTTCTTTT
>JAOUQW010000023.1:4254573-4271861 GCA_028565825.1 Olivaichthys viedmensis
GCTATTGTGTGTAGATGTTTGAGGCAAAAAATGAACTAAATCTACTGTAGAATAAGTCTGTAATGTAATGAAACGTGAAGAAGGTGAAAGGGGTTTGCAGACTTTCCGGCTTGACTGTATAATTAACAGATTTTTTAAATCTCCGCCTCTCAAGATGAAGTATAGAGATCTGTACATGCCCAGATCTGATGCTCCTGACAGCCCTACATACCTGCGACCAGGTCATTCTTTCCCACAGCCTCCTTCAGGTTATCATGACAACTGCATGACATCTTATAAATGCATGCCATCTTATACATATTATATCAGTGTGGCCCCTTGCTTTCTCTTTCCCCATCTTCCCTCTCCAGTAGCCAAAACCATAGTGTGCAGGCGGCGGTTAGCCTGAGCCTCACCCATCCGCTCATTTTGGGAACTGATTGGCCGGGGTTTAGACAGCTGTTGGGTGCCATGTCGGTTGAAGGGTCCTGCAGTAGGAATGCTGTGTGTGGCTCTCGTGGGGACGCTGTGCCAGGGCCGTCCACGGCTGCTCCGCCCGCCGCTGACGCGGAGGCAGAGGGTGCTGGCCCCCCTTCTGTCATGTGCCCCCCCGGAGATATTCCCCTGGAGCACTTGCATGACTACACACTAAAGCACGCCTTTGACCAAGTGAAAGTCATCGATGGTCAAAGGGTTCAACCAGGGGCTGCCCTGTCCTACCCGTATTTTTCTGTAATTTAAGGACAGGCTATACCGAGTGACGCAGGACACTCAAACCCACTAAGTCACCCAATTGTTGGTTAAAAGCCGCCAGGAAATGCTTTTTCAAGCAGCTCATTATAGCCCTATGGTGGGACATTTGGGACAGGAAAAAACACTAAACCGGTTAATGACCAGTTTCTTTTGGCCGGGCATCCATGGCGATGTACACAGGTGGTGTGCGTCTTGCCACGGAGCATGTGCGGCTACTGCTTTGTATTGGTTCTGGTGGACTATGCACCGCGGTACCCGGAGGCAGTGCCGTTGTGCAACATTTCCGGACGCAGTGTTGCCGACGCGCTGTTTACGGTCATCTCCCGAGTCGGAATCCCGAAAAACATTCTGACTGACCATGTCACGAACACTACGCGAGCTTTACGAGTTGTTGGGGGTTAAATCGATGTAGGCGCGTGCCCCTACACCGGGAGACCGTGTCCTCGTATTATTGCCCACATCGATCTCTAAATTACTCGCCAAGTGGCAAGGGCCCTTTAAGGTCACATAGCGAGTTGGGGATGTCGACTATGAGGTTCGGCGGTCGGTTAGGGGTGGTGCACTACAAATCTACCACCTAAACCTCCTAAAATTATGGAGAGAGGCAGTCCCTGTAGCTTTGGCGACGGTGGTTCCTGAGAGGGAGGAGCTGGGTCTAGAGGTGCCCACAAAACGGGCAAGCCAAAGCTCTCCAGTCCCATCTGGTGACCACCTCTCCGCGTCCCAGAGAGCTGCCCAGTTGCAATCAGAATTTTCCATCATATTCTCACCCCTACCCGGATGCACAAACCTCATAGAACACCACATCTAGACTCCCCCAGGTGTGGTGGTGCACAGCCGCCCATATTGTTTGCCCAAGCACAAAATAAATGTCGTTCGGGAGGAGCTTGAGGCCATGCTTGATATGGGCGTAATCGAGAAGTCCCACAGTGACTGGAACAGCCCCATCGTCCTGGTCCCTAAGACGGGGGGGTGTGTGTCTAAATTCGACGCACATCCAATGCTATGCATTGATGAACTGCTTAATCTTCTCGGCGCGACTCGCTTTTATTCGACACTGGATTTGACAAAGGGATATTGGCAGATTCCACTGATGCCAATGTCTCGTGAGAAAATGGCCTTTTCCACCCTGTCTGGTTTACACCAATTCGTCACACTCCCTTTCGGTTTGTTTGGGGCTCCGGCCACCTTCCAGCGGCTCATGGACCGCATCCTTCGGCCACACATCCTCGCTGCCTACATTGATGATATTATAATCTACAGTAACGACTGGCATTGGCATTTACAACATTTGAGAGTGGTCCTGAGTGCGCTGAGGCAGGCGGGACTCACAGCAAATCCGAAGAAGTGTATGATTGAACGGGTGGAAGTACAGTATCTGGGCTTCCACTTGGGTCATGGCCAGGTGCGTCCCCAAATTGATAAGACTGCAGCGATTGCGGCCTGCCCGCGGCCTAAGACCAAAAAGGGGGTGAGGCAGTTTTTTTGGGCTGGCTGGCTACTATCGTCAGTTCGTACCGGATTATTCAGACGTCACCGACTGACCTCACTAAAAAGGGGGCACCAAACCCAGTCCAGTGGACAGAGCCGTGCTGCGTTCGCCTAACTTCTCTCTCCCTTTTGTTTTGCAGACGGACGCATCGGACAGAGGGCTGGGAGCAGTGTTGGCCCAAGTGGTGGAGGGTGAGGAGCGCCCGGTGCTGTACATCAGTCACAAGCTCTTGCTGAGGGAGACCAAGTACAGCACCATCGAGAAGGAGTGTCTGGCCATCAAGTGGGCGGTCCTCGCCCACCGCTACTACCTGCTGGGCAAGCTCTTCACCTCTCTCCCGCCGGAGGTGGGGAGGCTTCCCGTGCAGGTTGGAGTCGGGCAATGGGGGTATGTGGCAGCAGAGGTGTGGTCGAGTGCCGGCTGATAATGCGTGAGTGATTGCACCTGCAGGTAATTTCCGGCTTCCTATTTATGTGCCTCTCTTTCTGTCAGTAGGAAGCCGGGGAGCCAGAGAGATGGAGCTGAGACCCAAGCCCACTGGAACGAGCTGAACTGATGCCAAATTATTGTGTTTACTTTCGTTTTGTTGGTTCTTTTGTTGTCTCGCAACGTTATGCTGAAAAGCACCCTGAAAATGGAAAAAGAGAAAATAAATCAGCTCCGTTCTCCCCAAGTCTGCCTCCTGAGTCTTATGTCCCTGTGATCTGAGCCAGGCTCATCACAATCAGTTAAAGAAATTGTTTAGCTAAAATTTTGATTTTGGGTGACATACAATTCCATCACTTGTTAGCTACATTAGCTTCATAGCTAATGTGAAGTCTAATAATCAAACCTGGATAGAGTTGTATGACCTTTTTATAAATCAATTTTTATAGAGATACAAACTAAAAACATTAAAATAATAGCCATTCCAAATCATTTGCATCCATTAAGGAAAATGCACCTATAGTAATGCCAACCTGAACATCACATAACATCACACTATACAACACAAAACTGTCTATGGTTTGCTTTTATTAAGTAAGTAAATCAAAGAAGCTTGTCAACCATATGTGTTTTCAGCAGTTAAAATCTAGACAAGATGACAGTTGGTGGAATGTGCTTCAATAATATTTAGACTTGTATAGTAAATTCATTTGAGAGGTTCACACAGTTCTTTGTTAAAAAATCTTATGTGAAGAGTTCGGTAGTTACTAAGCTTTGCACTTCAGGTGTCTGCGAATGGCTTCATCACGCGGAACTATGAAGATTTCACCAAAAACTACTACGATGGCGTGAAGAAACCACTGCAGTTCTATGCCAACCATGACCTGCAAATGGAGGCGAAGCTGTGGGATCTACTCAGCTCCTCCAACATCATTTACCTGTACCAGAGAGACAGCAGGAAGTGATTACATATATAGCAAAACATATTGTTGAACTTAGTATTTATTCTTTAGCCTTGTTTGTTAGTGTTGGTTGCAATGTAAACAAAGTAAAATAGTGTCCAACTGATTTCTTCTGTTCTGAATGTGCCTTGAAAGCAGAGGAATACGTTCAGTCTGTATAGTTTGCTGTGGTGCTGTTTTGTTTTATAACTGTAATCATCAGGTTGGAAGTGGTTAATTTTGTGCTGTGTTCTCAAACACTAATTCAGATTTGCTCAGAAAACAATAAACTGTTTCCTCTGAGAACGTGACCTACGGTGATTCATCCTGTTATGTGAATGAGCCTCATTCTTATCTTCAAAATGGTTTTAGTTGTTTTTAATAGGCTTGTTTTTATCTGTTCTTTTTCTGCACAATGTGTACTCTCATTCAGAAACCTTGCTTAGCAAATGATCTCTGCATTAATAATAAGTGAGCTATTAGAAGTCAGGAAGCAATCTGATCAATCGTCTGAGACCTGTGGTGTGTTTGAGTGCATGTGTGCTCTTTCTAGAAGTGAGAGTTTTTATGTTAGAGCCAAGATGATTAGCATGTTTGTGGGGTTCTGTTCAAACTGTTTACTGCATGAAAAATTCAGTCCAGATGAACATGTTTCCCATACAGCTGAGGGTTGGAACACTAGCCTTAATGGACGTCTCTATTGTTTTACTGTTTAGAAATCTCGACTGGGGCAAATGAAGGCTTTATGGTGAGTCAACTAGTAACATCATAGTTACTCATGGCCTTTTGATTGAGCTAGTGCTTTTGCACCTGTTTGTTAGAAAGGCCACATTTAACCACTGAGACTGTTTAGCAGCCTAAACTTACCAACCACTCTGTGGAGGCAAGACCTTGACCTTGTCACCTGGGGCAAAGGTCTTAAGAAATCATCTGAAGGCTGCATTAAATCTTTTTGTAGATTACTGTGGACTACCTCTGATCTCTTTGCAGAAAGCAGTAGGAAAGCATGAGCATTACACCGTCCAAATTGCCTTGCCTTAGTCACGAAGGTTAAGGTTACGACGTCATTTGTACAAAACTGAACGAAATTCAACCACATCTTTTGTACAGATTTTTCAGGAGGTCAGGTTCAAAACAACTTAGGTCAATATAAACTCCCCACCTTAAATCAATCTGTTTTTTTATAAAAATGCTGTAAAACCCTGGGGCTGAGTGGACTTTGTAAAGAATTGTGCAAAAATATGACAAGCTACTTACATTTTTCTGATATTTGCAGAAGGTGTAGAGCTGACATACAGTCAACTCCAGAATTATTGACACTCTTCAAGAGAATTAGGCAAAATGTTATAAAATAAACACTACAGGCAGTGCTTTAAATGTTCCACTCAAACAACTGGAGAAACTACTTACCTTTCCTCTAACAAACAATAATTATCATAAGAAATAACACAATTTCTTTCTCAAAAACCTTGCCAGGTGTCATTGAAACGACAATTTAAATTGTGTTGTGGTCATGAGACCAAAATCAAGGCCTTGAACACCATCGGCATGTTTGGTGCAAAAAACTGCATCGAAGCACCCATACACACAGTAAAGGAGGTGGGTCATTGATGCTTTGGGCCTGTTTTGTGGCTGGTGGTCCAGGGGCTCTTGTGAAGATTAATGACAACATGAATTCTGCTAAGTACCAGGATATTTTAGTCCAAAACATGGTTGCCTCTGCTAGGAGGTTAAGACTTGACCATAGATTAATCTTTCAAAAAGGAAATGACTCTAAACAAACATTCAAATCAACACAGAAAAGTTTGTTTATAAAAATGGTTTGATGTAAGAATCCAAGATCCCTCTGCACGTGTTCTCCAGCCTTGGAAGTGCATTACAGGAAGTGCTCAGTGCTGTTATTCTTTCCAGGGGAGGCCTCACCAACTATTTATTGTGGGCGTGCAGATAATTTTGAAATCAATGTTTTGCAGACAAAATTGCACTACTTCAGAAAACCTTTAGTTTAAAAAATAAAAAGTGTTTAAAACTACACAGCGTCCCCACATTTAAGCTCATAATATCACATGCTGGATGTGTTATTCGTTTTATATGTTAATTTTCCTCATTTTTATGAAGGGTGCCAATAATTCTGGAGTTGACCGTACTTAGACTTAGACTTAGACTTACAAGAAGTTGGGCTTTATTGACCAATTGCACTCTTAATTTAGACTAAAAATGCTGACAAGTAGACTGGACTATTGGGCAGTTAGTGCATTTAGACCAAACAGACTTTACATGAAAGTGTAGTTCCTTTTGCAACCGTAGAGGCCTAGAGCATGTGTACAAGAACCTGTTCTTTTTCTTGATGCAGAAAAAGCATTAGACCAAATTGAATGGCCTAATCTGTTTCAAGTACTGAAAAAGTTTTATGCTGGGGTAATTTCATTTCATAGCTTAAGTTTTTGTACACAGGTCCTAGTGCAAGAACACTAACTAATACAACATTGTCTTCCTGATTTACAGAAAGATTATCTGGACCAACCCAGGGATTTATGGATATAATCTGTAATTTGTTAGTTATACTAACAAAACTATTAACTAAATAATGCGTATTATATTATATTATATTATATTATAATTATATATTTTTATTTCAAATTCCAAATTTAACATCCCAAATTGGGCTAACCTTTTTGGAACATTTTCTGGGTATAGTAGAATTTGGGATATAAGTAAATTAATGCCAATCTATATAAAAGATCCCTCTTGGCCTTGCGACATTAAAAAGTTTGTCCAAGAATTTAGGTAACAAAGTTCTTTCCTATTAAGAGCACAGTTTTATCCCCTACTGGCCAAGCCTAAATCTAATTTTCAGTTCTGGAGAATGTTGCCCCTTTCTTTCCTGAGTAGGGTTAATGCAATCAAGATGATGTCTCTACCACAGCTGTTATGTATTTTACAAAGCTTCTCTTTATTTCTCTCTAAATCAGTATTTTATTTTATTTTTTAAACTGTGAGAGTCTTCTGTGGTCACATTCGTTTAGGACTACGTGGCCCATAAAAATAGTAAACACCACCAAATTAAGTGAAGGGTTGGCTCTACCAAACGTTATTATTATTGAGCTGCAAATGTGAGCGCTACTATTTTTTGGCTTGAAGACTTCTCTAAATGTAGATTGGTTAAAGTTTGAAAGAGAAGCTTGCTTTCTGTATTCCATAGGTGCTCTACACCGGTCTCCTACTGTCATCAACAAAACTTTGTACTAGGACAACCCTATTATTCATGATATGAAATGGAAACAATTAAAGGCACACTTCAAATGTAGGACAATGCCCTTCTTACTTCCCATTGCAGCAAATTCCTCCATCAAATCTTGTGCCCATTTTTAGCAGCTGCTAAAGAACTAAAATAAACCTGTAAGTAATTTTTTTTATTTAATTCATGTCAGAGATGTGAAAACGTATTTACCAAATTTTTTCCACAGCAAAATCAGATCACTGAGCAAAACTGCTTGTTGCATTAAAAGGTGTGATATCAGTACAATACCTTTCAGTGCTTTAAACCACCCTCTATAGAGGCTATAAAACACACAAGTTTCTAATGCTGTTTGGGATGATAGTCTTGAATATATTTATGTTACTTCAATTAGACACTGTTTAATACAGTTTAAAGGCCTACATAGATTGCACTACTCTAAAGTAAAATTGCATAAATTGTTTCCAGATGTGTAACCTCTATGTGATAAATGTCGGTCAACTGAGGCCACTTTTTCACATGGTTATGCCCTTTGTCTTAAACTTCAAATGTTCTGGAGAGGGTTTTTTTTTTCATATTTGAAGTGCAATACAGACAGATCCAGTTTTATTATATTTGGAGTATCTAAGCTCTGTTAACATTTACATTTAGTAAGACTTAGAAATCTCTAAAGAGGAAAATGTAGGTTCAGCAACAACTTATCTAATATGAGATAATTATTGTTAAAAAAAAAACTTAGAGAAAGACAGTGCCATCAGTGAAAAGGTGCTTTACCAGTACTGACGAGTACATTACATTTAGAGAAAAACTGAATAAACGTATGGGAATTTGAGAATATTTTGAGGCCATTTGCTTCTTGAGACTGTTGTTAAAACCCTAGGAGTCTAAGCAGTTTCTTCAACTAGTCCTCGAAATGTTTCAACAATATCTTTCACTTCCAGTTTAAAATGTACATTCATGAATTAAATATCAAATGAATTAAAACATTTGAATACCTAAAAAAAGTTTGTGTCTTTTCTAAAAGATAAACTGTATTTTTTTTTGGTCTAAAATATATTTAAACGGTAGAGGGAAACCTTTTTTAAAGGGTCTAATTGCCTACTAAAAACCGCTTATAAAAAGCATGGAACTCATTTGAGAGCTAGGGAGACCACTGTAATGTGCCATCGGGGGGGAAGGTAGAGAAAACACCGCTATTCCGACAAGTCCCGCCTTCTGTGCTATGATTGGCTGACGGCTTGAAAGTATGAATTACCAGCCAATCATATCGCGGCAGGTTGGCTACCTAGCTAATCCCAGCGCAAGAGGCGGGACGTGTTGCAAAACGTGTGGAGTAAAAAAAAAAGTGGACTGGTGTTCCAGAGTGAACTCCCCATGGAGGAGGGACGAAAGCTCGGCTGGAGTCGGTGTGGCGAAAGTGGCAGTGACGGCGAATCGCTGCCAAGACGGATATTTAGTTTCTGTCGAGGAAATGTAGAGAATATGCAATTAAAAGTTGTATTTTTGTATCCTATTAGGTTTGAAGTGCCATTGCATTAGGAGAAGGCATCCTAGCGAGTGCGTTTTCTACAGCAAGACCTGCGTTTAAGCGAACGTGCTGCTCAGCTGAACGTGAACAGGCGACACTCACGGCCCTTGGATCCGTTAACGTTAACGCTGGCTAACGTACCTGCACTGTGCGGAGCTGCTGGAGCCGCCGTCAAACGAGTTGTCCCTATAGCCTAGTGTCACACCTCGAGGTAAGACCAATGACAGCTATGATTGGTTTTGGTTTTGTTTTTGTTTGTTACGAATTAGTTGGTCAACTAACCTTAGTTTCTTCCACGACGGCAGCTTTGCGCGAACAGCTCTAACGTCTGTCTGTCTGTCACAGGCTCGCTTGGGGTTTTCCGCTGCTGGCTTTAACGAAACTAACTTTCGCCTGAACTACTTGTTACTTTGTCGCAGCGGCTAAAACAGCCACTTAATTGGGCTTACTACCGTTATTTGTTTATAATGAAGTTAGCTACAAGTTACCAACACTTGTATTTAGGAAAGGCCACCTAAATGATTGATGAATAGGCTTTTGTCGCATGTGTGTTCGCCCATAACGCTGATAAACGTCTTGTAATCACCGCTCCGTTGTGATTCCTGCTGCTTTACTCTGTCGGTGTCTTTGGGTCACCTGTTACTTATGCACGCGGGCTCCAGTAAAGTATTATCGATACACTGATGTTAAATCCACGCAGTTAGTACAATCTAAAGCTCTTGAGATTGGGGCTGCTTGTTCCTGGATATTTTTTTTTTAACTAACAGTTAACTTTTAGTGTTTTCTATATTGGTATATTCCAGCAAGATATTGTTGGTTGACAATTAACTTGCAGGCATCGTGTCTACAATCACGCCTTCATTAGTTTATTCCTCCATGGGCAACGTCACTCTTATGCACACTACCATAAGCACATTGTAACCTGTCATGGAAAGTCATGGGTTGTCCATAGTAAACCAGCAAACGTAAAGTTGATTGGTCATTCTTCCTAGATGGGGAGTGGAAGCAGGACATCATCGTGTGTTCAGGAACATGTAATGCACTTATAATTAGAGGAAAAAGAACAGTGCATGCTCAATCTGCTCATACTCTGCTCATACTTGTTTCCTGCTTTCTGTAGCGTCATTGTGGGCTTGATTTGACTTGATTTTTGTTCTCTGATGACCAGTTATGCCCCACTTTCGAATCACCGTTTGAATTTGTGCATTTAACCAATTAACCACTGTTGATCCAAATGTTTTTGAGCCGGGCAGCGTTGGGGTGCACAGTTCTAAGTGATAAACTGCTATTTTTCTCTTGGTGTCTTGGTGTGCTGAATAGTTATATAATCGGGGCTCCTACAGATGTTTTTTCTTGTTGTTTTGTTCTGGGTTGGCGTGAAGAACAGGTCATCACGCTGATCTTTCTGCTTTGGGGAGGGGGAATTCTAGGCCTGTTGCCAACCTCTCAAAGGGAGATTGAAAATGGAGGGAAAAATGCAAAACAAATTGTACATTGAGCTTGACATTGGCATGTCACTGATTAGTTTTTCCAACTTTTCCTCTCTTAAAAGAACAGTGCGATTTTACTTGCTCTTGCTGTAGGCAGACAAATCTACCTTCCTTCAGCTCTTTATGGCTGGCGTCAGAGAGTCATAAAAGTGTTCTGCTGTTCTCAGGGTATTACTGTACTCCCCCCTCGCCATCGAGCTTGTGTTCTGTTGTAACAAGGAAACCTCACTGTTATTCTTGTCTATACCCGTTTTCAGGTTATGGTCAGCTGGTCAATGCAGTGCCACGACAATCTTTCCAGCTCTGTGACCACAGCTTCAGAGTTCCTGGAATAAGACACTCAAACCAACTCCCATACCAAGGAAAACCCAAGAAGAGAGAAAATCAAAAAGCAAAGGAGGAGAGAAGAGGACTGGAAGCAAAACCAATTTTCTTTATGGCTGCCTTTGGTGTCAGTTGCCAGAGAAAGTGAGCTTGAACTGCGTGTGCAAAGTTATTGTTGGCGAGTGGTTTCTTCATTTGCCTTTATATCCACTACTAGATTTAACATTTTGGAAAGTGAAAGGGAGAAAAGCATTGTGGGACAGGTTTGCACTGCCTTGCCACTGCATGGAGGTGTGAGAGAGGAGTCACACTCTTGCTGGTCACCAGTGGAATTCTGCGATGGGAAAGGAACAGGAACTTTTGCAGGCAATTAAGAATGGTGACGTATCTTCCACACAAAAACTACTGGCAAAGTTCAAAGGCAGCAGAAACAGTGAGTACTATCCATTCAACTCGCACACTATTTTCTTGCAAGGATTCATGACAAGCACTATGCATGGAGTGAAGGTCATAACACAGAAAATGCTTTTCAAACTTTGTTATTGTGAAAGCCACTTGTGAACATTGTAACTGGTGTTCAGTTACAAGCTTTTAAACCATTCTGTGGGGATGTATGAAGGGATTAAATGAGGACTGGTGGATCAGGGTCACCTGCCTGCTTGGAGAACGTAACATCCTGATTGTACAGTTTTTCCATACCCTGTTTTGGACATTGAATACATTAAACGTTAAATCTACTGTCAGATTCACAATACCTAAACTTATAATTCATGCTCCATACTCATTTTGTTCTTGAACTGAAGTGATATTATGACCTCCAGAAGGTTGATGTCTGTTACTTTCTCTTTACTGAGGCTTTCTTAAATAAAGAATGCAACTATATCTTTTTTGAAACAGATTTGAGATAGTAATCTGGCTAATTGCAAAACCTTTACATTTGGTTAACACAATGTGGTGAAATTGTTCTTAACTAACTCGCTTGATCCACTGCAGTGTAATATGTTGAGGTTAATTGAATATGAACAACCGAATATTCTGTAACAGTTGTGAGAGGTTATTAAATATGGTAGGCACTTAAAGGGCTAGCAGTAGGCCTGGCTTTACTTAGATCAGGGTCTGGAGACTAATGCCTTCACTGGCACTTAGTTTTACAAATGCCACAGCTGCCATATTGTGGTCATAAGCCAATGACCACTACCTTTGCCACCTCATCTCTTTTGCTTACATAATTCAAGACTCATTGAGTGATTTATCTGCTTGCTGGTTTGTTGACATTGAATTAAAACATTGAAAGTGTTTGGGTAATTAAAGTAATTAAGTTGTAATTGATGCTTTTGCGCTTATGTTGTAAAAAATGTTTTTTGCTTTTGAATGCCATGTTGGTGGTCCCATCAATTGTTAACTGCACTGCCTTGAAGTGGCACACACAGGGAAGAAAATACATCAGTTTATTCATCTGCTTGCAAGTAGATAGAGAAAATGGGCTTTATTGCTCAAATGTTTAATTACTCCCACCTCAAGTAGTTGTTCTCGTAATATGTGGTGATGGGCAATAACTCAAATCTTACTGAGTCTACTCCGTCTCCACTGTTTAGTTAAAATCCAGCTTTCTAATTAGCCCACACTAATAAACTTCATCCTCCACAGCAGACCTCTTATTACCCAATAACTTCCAATTAGGCCTTGTTGTGCCTTTATCTTTTGTCCCACTGCATATTCCAAAAAAAACAACAACCCTGCGTAGTTATGCTTTGACTGAGACCTGATAACTTCTACCAGCCTGGTACTGTTCTCCTTTGTCTTCTTATACTGGTAGAAAGAGTGCAAACTGTGCTTAAGCCTGGTTTATGTTTTGTCAAAAGTACCTATTAAAGCCACCCGAAACAAACTTCTGAAAGCCTGGAACGTTTCGGAACGGGAGGAGCTTCTTGGCTCTTTGCAGGCTGTCCTTCAACCAAGGGTGCGAGTAGTAATAGATGAGAGTGTGCATTTTGATGTTGGAAAGCTTTGATGGAGTTGAAGATGTTTCAGTTTTTTTTGGTGTGACCTTATCTGAGTAAGGCAATCTAGAATTTCACTGCTTCAGCAGTTTTAGGCTAGATACTTTAAAAAATGTAGCTAGCTAAGCTACAAGTTACTCTAAACACAAACATAAGAAAATGTCTCTATTGCGTTGACTTGAAAGAGAAATGTGCCTCCAACCAACCGGCAAGAAATGCATACCTTGATGTAATAAACATATAGCCTACTGTGTTTATTAACTTTATTCTGCTACTTGGTTGATAAAATAGCATAACTCTTTGAGCTACTTGATTTAAAAAGGAACAACACTGCCACCCCTCTGCTGAGAAATGGAGTGAAACTAATAGCTTCACTACTGTCCAACACCGTGTTTTGGCCAACCTCTTCTTCTTAAACATGTTAGTCTCATAGCAGCAGAAATTAAGCTCCTGCTAGTCCCCACCCTTTTCATGCATCACTACGGGCCAGTTGCTGCAGAGGTGGGCAGCACATTTCAGACAATTATTTCGGAGAGTGATGAGCCGCCTTCCTTCAAAAGTCTGTTCGGAAGGAAACCTGAACCAGCCTTGGATCTGTTACCAGTGAGGATGACTTGCCTACTTGTTCAGTGAGAATGTTCCCTGTGATGTGGTCAGTGTGAGTGGCCTGTAGGGAAAACAGGGACACTCTCTACACACAGCCAGACTGCGCTGGTTGGTTCCTGCTTTTCCTTGATGTTTGTGTTACAATATTGTGTGTGCCCCCCCCCCCCCACTCTGTAACAAAGTTTTTCACCCTTATCTTTCACAAACTTGATTTTATTGCAACTGCTTATTAAACTGATTGTCCTGAGGTTCTCCCACACTCAGGCAACATCTGGACCGACCTTAACCTCCAAATTACCTTTTTACCTTTGCAGTGGCCTTTTAGACTGTGGTAATTACAGGTGCAAGACCCTTTGTTTTTTAAAAGTATGTTTGCTAACCACTGGGTCAACCACATACTGTTACAGCATGTAAAAAGCTACAATCAGTTTGGTTTGAAAAAGTACTCAAAAAGCTTAAAAGAAATGGTATTACTGAATCCTATAGTTAAGGGGCTGTATTCACAAAAATTTCTAAGGCATAAAAGTAGCTCCTAACTGGCAGATTTAGGACTGCTAATTTTTTTTCAGTCTAAGAGTAATTCACAAAACGTTCTAAACCTGCGAAAACTTAGAACTAGTACAGAGGATTTGCATCACTAAGACCAAATCACAAACTACTCTAAATGGCTGCTGCTGTTTTAATGGTGCAATTGAGTTAATATGTTTGAAAGAGTGCGTGGGACTGCCCTGTGATGTTGCTTGAGCAGCAGTTCGAAAAGATGCGGGGATTGGCTTCATGTGTCTCGGAGGAAGCACGTGTTGGCCTTCGCCCTCCCTGGTTGGTGGCTGTCGTGTGATAGGAGAGAAGGCTGTAGTGGATGGGAATTGGCAACGACTAAATTGGGAGAAAAATGGGGTTAAAATAAATAAATAAATACATCAAAAAAGTCATTGACGATTTTAATTTTATTGTATTTTTTATTGTAATGTGTGAACTGTGATTTAATTTATGAGTTTACCACGCAGACCACTACCATATCAGCAAATCATTGTTGATGATCATTCATGAAACACTTCGTCATCCATTGCGACGGGGTCAACCCCACCCTTAGTCTTAGCTTAGAAATTCCTTAGTAAAAGTTCCTCTCAGCAGTTTTGTGAATAAGTTTTAAGAAGATACTTTTAGCTAGGAACCTTTAGTGCCACTTCTTTTACGAATTCGGCTCCAGATTTTTTTATTTCAAGTATCAATAAAAGGTCATAACGAATCCGAACATTACATGAGTCACAGACGAACTTGAATCTCCTTTGTTGTTTTATTTTTATCTAAAGTTTTTAGTAGTCCCTCCTTCACTCCATCTCTGCTCAAAATGCAAAAAAGAGTAAATATTGTGATTACAATAACACCTTTATGCAATTTGGGGATCTTTCCTACTGTCTCCACCTTTAAAATGGCCCCTCTTGTCCTTAAGACAATCTATTAGAGTGTTTTTTGTAGTGTAGTAGTTCAGTTTGATGCGTGAGTCAATTTGTTTCCAAAGCCATCTGGAGGTCAGTGAGATCCCGGAGCACGTTTACTATTCCAGACCCAGGCTTCTGTAAACACACACAGACAGCACATGTGTTCATGAGATGACTGGGACCCGAGGATGTACTCTTTGTCTGAGTGGAGAGCAAGCTGCTCTATTATTCTCACATTATAATAGCTCTGTAATATGGCTCTTGCCAGCCTCGAGTCATACAATCTTTAATGCAATGGTTAAAAAGTCTTATGGTTGGCCACATGACTAGACTGTAGTCTTGGGAGCTTTGTTTGAATCCCCAAAGGGCCTGCTGAAACATGTTCCATGGTCTGTTGGATTACGCCCTGCTCTTTGTTACAGCTCCTTAATATCCCGAATTCATCACCTTATTTGTTTTGCGTATTGCAACAGCTACAATGCAACAGACAAGGTGTGTGTCTCTCCACCACCCTACCGCTTCCCATTCCCTTTGACATCTGCTTTCTCAGGTCTACAAAAGTGGGTGAAGGTAGGCCTGAAAAAGCACCCCACCCTTCATCACCTCTTCCTGCCAAAATAAAAACCCAGATGATATCCAGACAGATTAAAGGGAATCAGGGGTAAATTAATAGAGTGTGATCTAATTATAACCTGAAACTTCCACCACTAGAAAGTAGCCTAACGATCAATCATGATATGGTATTACATATATAGGATATAGATATATTTCCCACTGGTATGTCACCACTGTCTTTTCCATTACAGCGTGTGTAGACAGAGTGTTGTAACTGAACACTAGCCAAGTTTCCATCCAATTTATGTGCACAATTCAAGCGGTAAAATGAAAATGCGTTTAAAAAATGTTTGTAAACTTTTCTGCCGGCAGCTCATTTCCATTAAATCGACGTTTTGCGATTAAAAATGCTTTACGCAATGACGTCACTTCCAGCAAAAAGTTGCTGTCGCATAAGTTTTGCTTTGTCTGTAAAAAAAATTGTGTTCAACACGTTTCCATCAAGACTTTCATGTATAATCGCAAACTTCCCCGAGTTTTCCCTCGTCACCTGATGCGTGTTACAAAACAGAACGTACAGATTAGACCTGATCTACAGTGCACTGATTAAAGTCGTCTAGTTTCTTATTATTTCCACAGTGAACAACATCGATAAGATGACGGTGACTTGTCACATGAAATTACAAGAAACTGCTCTTTTAATGTGCTGTAGTTTCCCATCAAATAAAGACGTCATGTCATTTTCTATAATTAAACTAAGAAAGATTCTCATCTCCTCCCTAATCCAGCTGCTCTGCTGATGTTGAGCTCAAATCTTCCTTCCTCCATGGCACAACTAAATTGTTGACATAATATTACAGCCGTATACGAGCATATATGCATTTATATCTTATTTGATTCGGGGCTATGTATTTTACTCGGGCCTTGTTTAATGCGGAATTTGTGTATTATTTTAAGAGTAATACATTATGGCATGATCCTACCCATATACTGTATGTTTAATATTAAGAGTGTACATTTTCCCCCTGTTAGTAACAGGAGTTTTAGGAGCAGAAAGATTTCGGCACAACATTGGCGTCCTGCTTCTCCCGCTGATGTGTTTTATTGTAGTAGAGGCACGTGATAAATAAAACCCCATGACACAAAATGTATGCATAATTGGAGTCTTTTTATTTGTCAAAAATGTTTCCACTATAGTTTCTCGCAAAATTTCATGTATCAACAACAAAATTATCCGCTAAAGTAAAAAGAAAATTGACGATATATGTCAAATATTACCAATAAATGCAGTTTCCATCGCTTATATCGGTAAACATTTCAATTCGCTAAAACATTTTTCACATAAACTCCCTTGGATGGAAACCTGGCTTAGGATTTGACTTGGTCATCAAACCTTAAAGCAGTTGAAATAAAACTGATCTGAATTCTGGCTAAACGTCTGCCGACACGTTTACATACAGCGTGTGTGTGTGTGTGTGTCATTCACAGCAGTATTAGTATAATTCCAGGCATATTCTGTGCCAACTTTTTCTATGAACCTCATTACTGCTTCCTGCCAAACCTCATTTGCAGTTTGTTTTTCATATTCTAACAGGCCACACAGGCCTTGGCATTAGCGCATTAGCACTGATGCTAATGTTAACCAAACAGAATAATATTTGCTCCAGTCAGAACATACAATATTACAATGTGTCAGAGAAGTTTGCCCTTCGCATATACAACTTTGAAGACAGGGCTGGAATTTAAAGAGGATACAGATAAAGAAAGAGAGATGATGTCTTGCCAAATTCAGCTCTGTGAAGATGGAAATGATGTTCTTTTTTTTATCTGGGATTCTTCTGTAGAGGAATTCAAGCGCTTATTTACCAGCCAGGCGGACTTTAAAAGCTATGAATGTTAAAGACCCAGACTTCATCATGGTGGTAGTCACAAACGTCAAAGCATTCACGCTAATACGGTTTAGCTCGGCGTCACATTCTGAATGGAGCTTAAATGCAACTCGGAAATGTTTTTTTCTTTAATTTATTTATCCCATATGTGGCTTTCCAGCAACTCCAGGGACCAAAGATTAGAAATGTTTCCTGCAGAGCCACTACATAGGATTGGACAGAGAACTTTTTCTGCTGTATAACATCACTTGTTGGTTGTGTAATAGTAGATGGAGGTTGTGTTGGTGAGTATTTTTGAGCTTTGCCATTTTTTATTGTTATGTAATTATTATTTCTAAAGCTTACAGTTGTATTTGGATTCAATGGTGCTTTAAGTGTTAGGGTGCAGCTCTATTTATGTGTGCACAGGCGTGCAGAATGCTTTCTCTCTGTTTTCTTTCTTTATCTCACTTTTTATCCTTCTCCCATGAGGTGCACCTAGTTAACAAAGCCCTAAGCTCCTCCATTCACAAACACAGTAAAGAGAAAAACACTCCGGAGTGTGTCTGTGGAAATTTGTGCCCATTCAGTCAAAAGAGCATTTGTGAGGTCAGGCACTGATGTTGGACGAGAAGGCCTGGCTCGC